>JBBPUP010000042.1:26449-37642 GCA_038094735.1 Exsudoporus floridanus
AGGTGGGTGGAACAGTGGGCGAAAGGGGACGAGTCTCGAGAGGTAGAGATTGTGAGAGAGGAGAACCACGAACGACGTATGTCTTCTTTTTCAACCGTATCGTTCTTGGGTGATTATGAAACCCGGATCTGGAACGTTGCGCAGTACAGGCACATCTACAACACTACACCGAGCCATCTGCCGACTCGTTACCCACCACGTCGAACTTGACTTCGAATACGGTATTACCGTTGGGTCCTGGAACGCTCACGCACAATTCAGCTGGGGTTCCGATCGTCGTCGTGTGCACAAAGGCGGATTTGATTGATGAAGGGAGTGATCTTGTCGGTGCTGGTGCATCAGGGATGGGAGCCATGGTAAAAGGTAAGGGAGGTGATTGGGAAGAGCAGACGGATGGCGTTATGCAAGTCCTCCGTACGATATGTCTAAAATGTGAGTGGTCTATTCTCATTTGCGTCGTGATATCCAACCCGGATGACTAGATGGTGCCGCACTATTTTATACGACTCCTCAACCAAGTACCCTCAACGTGCTTCGGCAATACACCTTGCATCTCTTGTTTACGCCACCAGCGCCGTCCCCTGGCGTGGCTGCTGGAACGGAGGCACCCGCACCGATACGAAATCCGTTTGTGTTCCATCATAAACCGAACACGCTCGACCGTGACCGCATCGTCGTTCCTGCTGGTTGGGATAGCTGGGGAAAAATTGGCGTTTTACGGGAAGGATTCGAGGCGCGGGTTTGGGGCGAGGCATGGGACACGGATCTCGCAGACGGATCAGAAACGGAGGATGCGAGCGGAGCAAAGAGAATGTACCGCACGTTGGTGCCCGATCAAGGCGCAAAGGTAAGCGCCACATCAGACTATTATCGTATGTTCCTCAATTTCGCCTTAAGCCCCCACCTTTGCCCCCATTCAATGCCCCGATGGCAGAACAAGCGTTCCTTGCGAAGCATTACGACGAAAACTCCAAAAAGCCGGACCGGGATCCACGTGGTGCGTTCCGCAACCCCGCAGAGACCGCGACGGCCGGTATCGTTGGACCCCTTGGGAGTAGCAGCTTCAGCCTGCCAAACGTGGAGAAGGCACTTGCGGATATGGAAACCGGATTGGGAAGTGGCAGTGCCTTGAATGCGAGCGTAAATGGAGATGCTTCGCGACGTCTGTCAAGAGGGGGTGCGCGGCCTACGCCCGGGTTGTCTGCAGTAGGTGGTGCAGGAGCGTCGACTGCTGGTCGGACGACGTCACCGACCTTGAGCGCGTCATCGAGCTCGACGGGGGGACAGACGCAACATGAGGTGTTACAAAACTTTTTCCAGAGCTTGTTGAGCTCCAAGGATCGAGCCGGCGCAAGTGCGGCTGCGTCCCGTGCCGCTGCTGCGGTGCCTTCGTTACCAAAGTCGAATGGAAGTCCTGGTGGGACGGATGATGCGAGCTGATAGTCGTCTCACATGATGCATGGTCGGATTTACCCCCTTGTTTCTGCCGGCAGCCTACATCTATCGATCGATTTGTTTCTTGGTGCGCTCGTATAGTACGTTAGGGGCTCATCCGAAAGAGGAAAGCGGCATACAAACAAATGACAACAAGGCTGTTTGACGACGGAGTAATTTTCACACGGGCGCACCCCCGACATCTGCCTCGTTGCAGCTCACATAGCGTGTCCCCCGATCCCGACGACTCCCAAAAACGACCGCGAGAGTACATAAACTATGGGCAAATGGTACGCTACTCTCTATCTTATCACATACCTGGAGCCGCTAAGGCAGGCATTACTCCAGGACAACAGAATGCTATGATGATGTCCTTGGCGCAAAAATGAGGAGCTTGGTGTATGTCTCCCGTCTCTTTTCTGTCACGACCGTAGCTAATATCGTTCCTAGCTCTGGTGCCATAAAGCGCGCCAGGCTCGAGAAAACAGACACCCAGATTACCTACGAAGCGTTCGTAGAGGACCTCGACCGTGGTGATTCCTTCACTACATCTCTCATCGAAATCCTCGTCAAGGTATGTAGTTGCGCTCGGATGTCGTTCGTATTCCGGACCGACGACGCCACATAGGAGGTTGCAGAACGCCGTCATCGTCACCATGCAGCCGATCGTGGTCTCATTGGCGACCGCACCGCGCGGTCCCTCCGCAAGCTATCCAGTCAAGCATCTGTCTACCGTGCGTCCGGTCGCGGTCCCGGTTCCCGGCGAGGCGTGGACCTTGCCGAGTATCTCTCACAACCTCCAGACGAACTAGACGTGGACGAAGACGACGACGAATTGAGCCCGTATGGCACCTTTGTGCCCGTCATGGAAGGCAGCCGCCTCAACACAGATTTGTACGATGCATATCGGTCTCAACACAGTTGGTCGAATTCCTCGACACCTTACTTTTTGAATTTTCCTCACACATCTCCCCCGATGTCATCAGCCCTTCCTCCCGATGCGACGGGTGACAGGGTGCTACCGCCGCTTGTAGATGGCTCACCACCCACGAGAACAAGCGTGTGGCCGCTCTCATCGTCGAACGGGTTCTTGCACTCAACGCTCTCAAGGCAACCCTCGATACGTCGTCCTGCGCGTAACAGGATGTCAGACTTTACTGAATTCACGGCTACACGACGCAATTCCACCCGTCAACTTACCCAAGACGAAGATCACAACGCTCGGTCAGAACCTCCGGCTGCTAGCAACGCTGAATTACCGGCCACGTCCTCCCTGGGTCCGCGTTCTTCATCCGTTCAAGCCAGACGGTTTTTCCCTTTTGGGCGGACGCGTCGATTCGAAATCATACCAACACCGCGTCCGGCGGCGAGTATGTCGGAAGACTGGTATTTCCCGCCTCATTCGGGGTGGGCGGTGAATCCGTCCGAGCGGTTAGGCGGGGGGGAGGAGCCAGTCGAAGAACCTTCGCAGGCGCCCCGTTTGAGACGGGGTGGACTGCGTGCACCGGAATCCTTACTTCCTCGGCATACTTCGCCACCTATTGGTGTTCCGACGATCGCGTTTCCAACGGCGGAGGAGCTGCATCGCGTAACAACGGCAGCGGTGGCTGCTACGACCCCAGCGACGGTGGTGGCAGACAACAGGAACGAGAGCTTGGTGGGGGAGGGTGTGAGACCGGTGGAGGAACGCGTACAATGAATTTTATTTAGGCGGAAAGGATTATTAGACTCGATTTCAATCTACTACTATGTCTTTTTATTTTTTTTTCTTGTTTCGGGAAACGTCTCAATTAACCAAGTGTTGTACACTACGAAGTTGCTGTGCCTGCCCCTGACGGTCAAACAAGGAACAAACACTGCACCGAGTTGCAACTCGTACTGCCGCCGCCCATGATCAAGAGGCGAAGCCGTCCACAACGCGTCCGGGAAAAGTCTCCAGAAACAGGTGATCCACCGTCGGCTCGCGTTTCTGATCCAGACAATGACGACGAGGATGACGAGGACAAGTCTCTTCCGTGCGTGTTCCCATCTCGATCGGCGAGAGGTACATACATGCTCATGTTACGTTTTTAAAACATGACAGGCTCTCGGAGCTGCTCGAGTTGAGGCGGTTGCGCAAGTCGAGACAGGGAATCGACGTACACAAGTTGTCGAGCGGAGACGTGAAGAAGAAACGACGACGGAATGCGGAGGAGACATTCGAGGAGAAGGGTGGGTTGTCGATGGGTGCGGGTGTGGGGGCGAAGACGGAGGACGAGTGAGCGGATGATATCCTCCAAGTTGTGTCGATCCCGACAATTGACGCGTGCGATAGCGAGCAGTCGGATGCGGCTGCCAAAGCCCGACGAGCCGTTCGGACAAACAACTTTACCCAACAGACCAACGCGCTCGACGTGGATAAACACATGTACGAACACACACACGTCTTTCTCTTCTCTTCTTTTCTTTGGTTCTGACTACGCACTCGTGGATGTCCAGGATGGCGTATATCGAGGAAAACTTGAGGATCCGACGTCAGCAACAGGAAGCGTCGGAAGGGTCGTCCCGTGATCCCAATGATGAGTTCACGCTTTCCGAGCGGTGGAAGACAGAGAAGAAGATGGCGGACGAGGGAAGTGTGACCAATAGTCTGGCGATGTTGACAGCGATACCTGAGGTCGATCTAGGCATGGAGTGCGTCATTCCTCTCTCTCTTTTTGTCATTTCTCGTTTCGAAACTATCTGCTGACACCCCCTGTTGTTCCTTTCTAGTACACGACTCAGGAACATCGAGGAAACGGAAAAAGCGAAACGACAGGTGGCCGAAGAACGCAAGGAACGCAAAAAGGTGAATACCGACGAGGAACACCTCGTTGCTACCCGATGTGCGTGTCTTTATAAATATATATTTTCTTGCTTCATTGCGCGAATACACGCCTTGCGCAGTCTACCGTCCGCACATGAAACAAAAATCAGACGTAGAAATTATGCGAGATGCCAAATTAGAAGCGATGGGGTTGCCTCCCCAGGAAGAGCGTAAAATGCGGCATGACAAACCACAAATGGCGACGGATGAAATGGTATGTGGTGGCAGCGCCTACGGTGGTGGTGATATAATTGTGACGCTTGTCGTAGGTCATGGAACGGTTCAAGAAACGGATGCGAAGATAACGTCATTATATGTTTTCGTTCACTGTATCAATATAGAAAGGCACCTATCAGCGTCCCATACTGTGTGCCCCACTACCAAGTGTCGCACGATCGCAAAGAGTGATCACGGTGGTCATATGTAGTCGTTACATTCGTTTTTACTATGAAACATGGCTTTCCCAACGATCCAGGCGATGTTATCCCTCCAAGTCAGTGACTCCAATGTACAAATCAAACGGTTGCCAACCTTAACAGTTCCTTGGGGGTGCCTAAACCGGTCACTGTAATAGAAGTGTTATCAGTCGAACCAATCATGGGTCATCATCAGAACTGTAGGTGTAGGAACGGCGACAGGAGCGACGTGCCAAGATGGAATGACACCAAAAAAAAAAAAAAAAACATACCAGGATCCCAACCAACGGTTGCGTTGAAGCCCTGCGTACTACATCCCGGGTTATTTCCCACTGTGATATCGTTCAATCCGGCGTATCCCTTCTTGTACAGCCACGGGTTCAAAAATCCGAGAGGACGCTTGCGGGCACGGATCCGTCCGTCGTTGAGTATGGAAACAAAAGCGGCAAAGGTGGGAGTGGAGCAGGATGTGCCCTGGCTGCGCCTTTGTAGACGTACATAAAGTTCATGGCTTGCGCGGCGACGTCGGGGATGCCCTGTGCGGAAGCAAGTATTAGGTGGGTTAGACGTCATTTGGGATGAACGGTGCTTACACGGCCGTGGCTGAAGTATTTTTCTTGATCCAGCATATGGTTCAACCACTATAAGCAACGATGATAGAACACAGGTGAATTACCGAGTGAGGAAGAGATGAAACGAACCGGAAGATAAGGGAGTGAACCCCCAATCGAATACAAGATTGCGGGAGTCGGATACGTCAGTCCAAAAGCAAACTGGGTATTCATGTTGGCTTCAGAGCCGGCAGCTTCGCACGTCTGGTTGTTCAAGCCACCTGAGCACATCGTCAGTGGGCGCATTGGTGTCCAAGTATAAGATATTCCTATTACCATTTATGGACACAAAGGTGTAGTTGGATCCATACGCTGCAGGATTCTGCAACTGGAAGAATTGCTGCAGATCCTGGTTGTTGGCATACTGGTCGATAAAAGCGGTAACTGCGATCTTGTTACCGTTCGTGGAAGAGGTGGCGAATTTGACAGCGTTGTACAGTTGTCTGAGACGCTTGATAGTGATCTGTCGAATCGGACCGTCAGATGAGTCCTGATAGCAAATCGTGTTGTCATACCGCGCGATTGCAGCTAGCATCGACCTCGTTTCCAGCTGGTCCGGTAATCGTGTCGATTGAGGAGCTTAGTGATCTGGCCAGTACCGTGCTTGACCAATGTAGGGTACTCTTGAATGGTCTCGGGACCATGAACATGGTTGTCGGTTGGATCAGCTCGATATGTTCATGCAAGCTCTCTGGAAGACTGTAGCTGGTCGTTCTGACGATGTTCTCACCACTGTTTGAGTGAGTGTAGATGTCATATTTCTGTGTTCCTCTGTGTAAATATATTAGGACAAGGAAGCAAGTCATGACTCTCACCGTGTTCAGCATTTCCTCCACGAGGGAAACAGGCACGCGGATGGTAACCAAGTCTTGCGCAGATGAGCGGTAAAGATGTTCTTCCTCGATACCGTGTGAGGACAACCATTCGCTGACCACATCGAGCGTCTCAGGATGGGGTGCCATCAATGCGTTGGTCTCCTCCTTCGACAAGTAGGCACCATAGCGCTCGTGGTCGGGATCACTTATTTCATAGAGGTGCTTCTCCAGGATGTGGAAATGTGGCTGGGGAAGTGCGATATTGAGCTCCAGCAGATGATCCGAAGGTGCAGAGTCGTGTCTGAGCCAATCATCAGGAGGTTGTCCGATGTCCTCCTTGATCTTGTGTGGGGTGCGCTTATAGTGAGCTGCGCTGACAAGGGCGGCCGTGAATGGGATGGCAAGGTGTGATGATCGCATCGTTGTCTTGGGATCGAGTAGACGGAAATGTAAGCCTTGGATCACTTACGGTGTGGATCCGGGGGGGCCAGCGTGCTCGTTATATACTGTGCAAACCAGATGTTTGAGATTGGAGCCCGCGTCCGCTTGCTCGCTACTTCGTTGTCAGTTTCGACGGTGGTTATGCCGACGGTTCAGGAAGCATTAATACAAGATCTCGGCGGAGTCGGAAGGCGTAGTGTCTCTTCCGGTTGCACGTCTGACGAAAATCTAAAGTTGTTAGGGACCTGCCAGTCACACCGCAAACATCGGTTTGAGCTTCAAGTATTGCAGTTAGTGGAAGACCTGTGAAGACCTGAAGCACTGCGTTCGTGTTTTAGCTACGAAGTAACTTGTGATGATTGTTTTGGCGTTACCCCTACAATCACTCGAATTGGTCGTGTACACTGTGAGTCGCTTCGGCAGGAGGTGGCGCGATGAGTGCACTGATTAGGCGATGATCGACTCGGATAAACTCACGACCAACTTTATCTTCACGTTTCCACTGTCGGGCCCGTTTCAAACTTCAGCTTCAACAGTCAATTTGTGTTTCTGTGTTCAATTAGTTTGGGTGATATGTATGGGAAAAGACAAAACAACAAAATCGTTCGTGGCTAAAAGTTGAACGTGAAACTTCAAGTCCTCACGGCGGTTCACCAACAAGTACACTGACATTTGTGACACGCACACCTTCATCGGCGTGTAGATGGGCGGAAAGACATCAAGTTCCGGCTCCGCCGAGATGTCACTTCTTGGTCGATCTTGAATCTTGAAAGCCTGATCATAATTGAAACCGACGATGACGCAGCGAGCAACGCAGACACGTCTGCCCAGGCTCAACTCCAAGTCGTTCGGACAGGCAATTTTACACAGCAGACGAATACACTCGATGTGGGTAAGCACATGTATGAACACATGGGTGATCCTTTTTTTAAAAAAAGTTTCTCACTATGTGTTGATATCAGAGATGGCGTATGTAGTATTAATAGTTTGGCAATGTTGATGGCGATACCAGAGGTCGATTTTGGCATGGACTGCGTCATTCCTCTCACTCTTTTCTCGTTTCGAAACTATCCGCTGACACCTATCGCTCCTTTCTAGTACACGACTCAGGAACATCGAGGAAACGGAAAAAGCGGAACGACGGGTGGCCGAAGAACGCAAGGAACGCAAAAAGGTGAATACCGACGAGGAGCACCTCGTTGCCACTCAATATACGTGTCGTTCTTGCCTCATTGTGTGAATGCACACCTTGCGCAGTCTACCATCCGCACATGAAACAAAAGTGAGGCATGGAAACCATGCGGGGTGCTAAATTAGAAGCGGTGGGGTTGCTCCCATAGGAAGAGCATAAAATGCCGCGTGACAAGCCGCAAATTGCGACGGATGAACCGGTACGTGGTACCAGCGCCTATGGTGACGGTGATGTACTTGTGACGCTTGCCGTAGGTCATGGAACAGTTCAGAAAACGGATGTGAAAATAACATTATGATGCCTTTTTGTTCACTGTCATTCAATATCTATGCAGGGTCTCATACTGTGCATCCCGCCACACAAGCCATGATCGCAGAGTGATGGTCATAAATTATTGGTTGTCACATCTGTTTTTACTATGAAACACGGCTTTCTTGATGGTCCAGGTGATGTTATTCCTCCAGGTTGGCCCAACCACCAAATTTATCTTGAGAAATTCTGATGTACAAATCAAGGGTCTTAAGTGCCAACCCTAGAAGTGTTCTGAAGTTGGGGGTACCTAAACTGGTGACTGTAATAGAAGTATTATCAGTCGAAGCAATCATAGATTGTCACCAGAATTATAGGAACAGCAGTGGGGAGGACATGCCAAGATGGAATGACATTGATAAAATAAAAATAAAATAGGATGCACCAGGATCCCAACCAATGGTTGTGTTGAAGCCCTGTATACCACATTCCAGGTTGTTGCCCACTGTAATATCATTGAATCCAGTGGACCCCCTCTTGTACAGCTGTGGGCTCAAAAACCCAAGAGGGACCTTGCCCACACTGATCTATGCATCATTGAGCATGGAAACAAAGGCAGCAAAGGTGGGAATGGAGCAGGATGTGCCTGTGAAGTAGTCTATTTGACCTTGGTAGATGAATATGAAGTTCATGGCCTGAGCAGCAACATTGGGGAAATCCTATGCAGAAGCAGTGAGTTAGATCCATCATTTGGAATGTATGGGTACCTACATGGCCACAGCTGGTTCTCCAGCACCAAGGCAACACAGCAACCAGATGTCATATCCCATAACTTTCCTGAATCCAACTCTGCTCCTCTGGTGTCTCCATAGCTCTTGAACTTACAAACTTTGGACCTTTCTTGATTAGGACTTGGCCTCTAATCTTTGGACCTTATTCATTGACACCTATCCAACTACTAGACAGCCTTCTGATCACCTTTGACATTTTGACCACTACTGAACTTTGATTGACATCATCTGACTTCTGACTGGCATCGTCTGATGTCCATGTCCAGACCAACTTCCCTGTGTTTCACTTACTCATTCTGATTACGAGCTCTGAGAGTATATAAACCCCCATGTAACCTCAGTACAAATATTGACTAAGATATCCTCTCCCCTCTGATCATCTGTTATGTCAACCATGACATAGCAAGTGATGCTGGATCACGTCAGTTGGTTCCTACCAGCACCAAGGTACCTCAGCTGTTATGCTCACCCACTAGGTGTGGGACTCTTGGATAACAGACAGAACATTTTCAGAACCTCACCTACTAGGTGTAGGACTCTTGGTTACGCTTTGCAACGCTGAGCTGGGGATGCTCCAAGCGAAAGGTGGTATCCACCCAGCTGGTGTGGCCTGGGCCTCGTATCCCTCCCTAAGGTGATGCGGTTCCTTAGGCCCATTACGGGATATGGTGACACTGAGGTCAGTTGCACTAGGTAATTGGCAGTTTTCCTAGCTTTACAGCCAAGCCCCTGAAACACTAGAAGTTGCTAGCACTGGCTAGCACGGGGGTAACATGGATTGGACAATCTGTATGATGCAAAGATCGCAATTGAGCAGAACCAAGATGAAGTGATTGAATAGCGTAGATCAAGGTTAGAGTTACATGAACTGATCTAGCTACTTATATAGGGGAGATCTAGATAAGGGCAGGCTTCTCTAGATCATATCGGGAAGCTACTATGTATAGCAACTATTGCCTATAAGAGAAGGCAACTGAAGAGGTAAGTCCGAATGAGGATAAATGAAAGAGGCTGACCATTGGATGGTATCTGTTGATTGGCAAGAGCATAGGTTGGGGCGATGATCGGATGGGAGGCAAATGATGAAAGGTATTTCATCATCGCGGGAGAAGCTGTGGATTGGAAATGGGGATTGATCCGTCAGAAGGGGATCTGCTGAGTGGAGGGTCGAGCCCCTCCTATGAACTGGTTCCACAGCTCATTGAAGATTCCCTCATTGTTGACAAGTAGGTCCCATAGTGGCGAGGAGTCGGGGGCATCTAGAAAGGAAAACAATAGGTTGGGTGCCAGCCTGACGTCACCATCTGTAACATTACCCTCCTTGTAGGTGGTGAGGTCCCAGTTCTGGAAGAAGAAGGGATCTGGGGAGGGGCAGCAGGAGTGGGAGTGACCTTGGAGGTTGCAGTGAGAGCATTGTAGTTTCAGACAATGATACTGTGGGTGTCCAGGGGCCGGGAGATGGCAGAGGGGACATCAGTATTGAGGACACTCAGATCTAAAGTGTCCAGGAGTGTTGCACTTGAAGCAATGGGAGGGAGTGGGGAGGAGGAAACTGTGGGGTCTGACAGGAAGGGGAGGGGGAGAGGATAGGCTTCGTGAGGGATGGGTATCAACATCCAGGCCTGCAGTGTTTGTTGCGGTTCCAATGGCAAGGGGAACTGATAAGGATTCCATAGGAATGGCGGGAGTGTCAATGCTCCTCTTTGGAGCTCTTGCCAGTATGGGGTGAAGGCGTTTGAAGGAGGGGTAAGGGATATCCCTGATCTGAAAATGACTGCTCCCCAGCGGCAAAGGGCATGGGAGGGATGGGTAGAATGTCCTCCATCGGGTGGTAAGAGGGAGGTGGGGGAGACAGGTTCTGGGGTGGAGGGTCTGGTTGGGATGCAGGTGGTGTTGGAGTCTGACTCTTGAGGAGACTCTCCAGCTCCTGGATGGTCCTCAGCAGTGCTTCTGCTTTGGCTGATGGGGTGGAGGGCGTAGGTATTGCGGGAGTGGAATTCTCCAGGGGATACAGGTCGATCATTGAAGAAGGAGTCTCTCTCCTCCTCCGAAAGAGCAGAAAGGATGGGAAGCAGGATGGCATCGACAAGTTCTCCTGAAAGAAGAGAGATGGAGAAGTTGAACCCCTCAACATATAAGAGGTCAAGGGTGAGTTCTCTTGCAGTGGATAGTCCCTGTTCGAGACCAATGATGACAGGGGAGTTCTTGGTGGTGGCTGAGAAGAGGGGGTTAGGGGCACTTGCCGAGCACCAGGCAGTCCTGGTGAGAAGGATGTGAAGAGCAGAGTATGCCCGGAACAGCTTGGTGACATAGACAACCAAGTTGTTGGCAGTGGAGGAGGGGAGGTCCTTGAAGGCCTGGAATGTCTGTGGGTTCTCGAGTAGGGATGCATAAAAGAG
>JBBPUP010000042.1:37738-72029 GCA_038094735.1 Exsudoporus floridanus
GAGGCAACGTGCGAAGACCAAGAGTCTTCCGAGATGGATGGAGAATGGGGTGAGGGTTATTGGCTAGTAGTCCTGGTGATAGGAACAGGAGATGATTCGATAGAAGCAGGAGTGTTCCACTGACGTCATGAATCTAGAGCAGGTAAAGGGTAATAGAATAAGGGCTAATGAAAAGAAGAAAGTGAACTATAACCATAGTCGTTGTACGCCAGGTATGATGAGTGGTAAAGAAAGAAAAGAGAAGAATATAGGGATGAAGGAGTAAAATTGTAACAGATACATTGTTTCTGAGCCTGGAAGATTTTTGCACAATTGATCCAGTCTTTGATCATTATGGGGATAGGAGTCATGGAGAGGATCATAATGGCAAGGCATTGATCTAATCCAAGGGAGAATTGGTCAATGAGAGTTACATCATTGGTAATTCCTGCTTTGAAAATGAGGTTCTGGAAGTCTGTGATGTATTTCTAGAATCCATTATCTGTGGTTCCATTGGAGGTCTTAGTGGATTTTTGAATGAGTTTGGAAAGTTCCAAGTGGGTGGTGGCTCTGGTGTTGAAGGAATAGAACATTGTTTCAAAGTTCTCAGCAAACTCGTCAAAGGTTTTTTCTGTGGTTGGGATGGAAGTGTCTGCAAGTTTGTCATACCACATCTTGGTGAAGTTGGCTCCTTGCCCTTCACTCATCTTGTTCAAGGTGGTGGTCACCTTGCCTTCATCTGATGAATAGATGGTGGAGTTAAGGGTGAAGTAGGCTTTCATGGCTTTGATCCATCAAGATGCATCAGAGGATTTTCCAGAGAAGTCAGCAGGGAGGGCTGCCTTTAACTCAGTTCTGCAGGACATAGCTGGTGGGGCAGAAGGGGGTGTGGCTGGTATGATGGTTGGTGTTGTGTGCTTAGGGATACATAGTTTGGTTACTGGAGGTATGATGGGTCTAGGAGTGCTAGAAATACTAGAGGTGCTGATAGGTTTGTTGCTGATGCTGATGGCTTCACTCTGAAGGCAGAGAAGAATCCTTTACAGGAACTTGTGGTGGCAATGGGAGGATCCTGTACCTAATGAGGTGGGACCAGGGAGTATTCTTGATCTTTTGTTATGCATAGCATACAAAGGAGGCTCAATACTAAGCTATCTTATACAGGTAATACTCACATAGAGACCAACATCTGTGAAGCATAGTGTTCTCAAGAATTGAGACTAAGGACTAGAACTGAGGATATTGAGATAATGCTCAACCAAAGGGCTAGGACTGAGGCTGATGATGTCAAGATGAAACTTGACCTGAGGACTAAGAGATGAGCCTTGATAGAATGCTAATATTGTGCAGATCAAGAGTGAGGATATGAATACAAGAGAGCCATATTTATATTGGTAAAGATGCACATGGACCAGCATGACAAGAAAGGGAAAACACTAAGTAAGGAAAGGAACTTCATAGAAGGTCAACAAATATGATGTCAATGAAGATGATGTCAAAGGTCTAGAATGATGATGTCATAAAATGATGTCAGAAGGTCTAGAGTGAATGAAGAAGAATAGAATGTGATCCAATGATAAGAAGAAGATGAACTGTAATGATATGAGTAGTATGCCAAGTATGGTGTGTAGAAAAGGAAGAGAAAAGAAGGATACATGGATGAAGAAGGAAAATTGTAATAGTTAAGATGTGATGTTAAAACATACATCAAAGGTTGCAACACTTGCCAAAAGATTAAAGCTAAAATCACAGCAATCACAACATCTTTCCATCCAAATGAAGTCCCAAATGCCCCTTGGGAAATCATATCTATTGGTATCATTAGCCCTCTCCCCCAATCTGAAGGCAAAAATGCCATCCTCATGGTCATTGATCATTTCTCAAAAATAATCCACCTTACTCTGGTCATGGATATCATAACCTCCAAAGATGTCACAACAATCTTCCACAATACCATATTCAAACTCCATGGTACTCCAGCAAAGATGATATTCAATTGCAGCCCCCAGTTCATTTCATTATTCATGCATGATTCATATGAACTTTCCAACATCAAAGCAAATCCCTCAACTGCATATCATCCTCAAATGGATGGGCAAACTAAACACATCAATCAAGAGGTTGAGAAGTATCTAAGAATCTATATCAATCATCAACAACCAACTGGGCCAAATGGCTTGCCTTATCCAAGTTCACACACAACTCACAAACCACTAGTGTGACTGGCATATCCCCCTTTCTCTTGAACTATGGTCAACAACTGCTTATTCCAAACAAGCAAACTGAAGCTCAAAATGAATCTACCTCACAGTTCATCACCACTATGTGAGCACATCATCAAGCAGCCCAACAGGCTCTTGAAAAAGCTGCCATTGCCATGAAGAAAGCACATGACAAATACACACAACTGACAATCAAATATACACCCAGTCAACAAGTTCTACTCAATGAAACACACATCCATACCAATAGACCATCACATAAATTCAACAATAAGCATTACAGCCCCTTTGTCATTAAAAAGAAAGTCAGTGAATCATCATATGAATTACAATTACCATTTAATTGGTGTGGCATCCATCCAGTGTTTAATAGGTCCTTGTTGACACTATACATACAAGGTAGCTTCCCTTCACAAGTGAAGCCAACACCCCCTCCTTCTGTCATCATGAATCAAGAGGAAGAGCACAAAGTAGAAGTGATAATTGATTCACAGAAGCATTGTGGCCACCTCAAATACTTGGTTCATTGGTGCAGATTCCCCAAGGAAGAATGTGAATGGAAATGCACAGCTGAACTTGTAAATGTGCAAGAAGCTACCAAGGAATTCCATTGTAAAAACCCAAATGCCCCATGACTTGGTATCAAGATCAAGTTATGCAATGTATTCACATCCCCAGAGATTCTCACTTGTCAAGAAAACTTCAATTGTCATCTGAATAACTTATTTGAAACCCCCAAACCAGGTCCCAAATCAAAGCTTACTGGTATTTTGATCAACCAGGAGTTTGATTCTGAAAAGGGGATAATGTAACATTTCTTTCATCTTTTTAACCCTTTCCCCTTGTATACATTATACCCTTCTTGATATTTCATATTTACTAACTACCCTTATCCTTCCACTTCACCCAAATTGTTCTATGATATTCTATGACCATTGATGCCAGCCCTGAAATACCAGGTCTGTGCACATTCTGATGAGTATATAAGTAGCTAGCTTCAGTCATGTATTCCTTATGCTTGGCATTGTATTTGCTTCATGGATCCTCACTTTGAGCCTACTAGCCTTTTGTTACAGTACACAAGTGGCAATGGATGAACTGGTATGTGGTGACAACACCTGCAGGGCAGTGGTGATATGTTTGGATTGCTTGTTGTAGGTCACCAGTCATGGAACAGCTCAAGAAATGGATGCAAAGATAACATCATCATGTATTTTTATTCTGTAGAAGGGCACCCATCAATGTCCCATACTGTGCGCCCCGCCACCAAGTGTCGCATGATTACAAGGGGTGATCACAGTGGTAATATATAGTTGCTACATTTGTGTTTACTAGAATCAACGATCCAGGCGATGTTATCCTCCCTCGAAGTTGGTCCGATCACCAAAATCATCTCGAGAATTATGATGTCCCAATCAAGTGGCCTAATTATACTTGAAGTGCCAACTTCAACAGTTTCTCAAAGTTGGGGGTGCCTAAACCAGTCACTGTAATAGAAGTATTATCAGTCGAACCAATCATGGATGGTCACAAGAACTCCATATAGAGCCTTGCAGATGTAGGAACAGAAACAACAGTGACGTGCCAAGATGGAATGACACCAAAAATAAAAACGATACATACCGGGATCCCAACCAACGGTTGCGTTGAAGCCCTGCGTACCACAGCCAGGATTGTTTCCCACCGTGATATCGTTCAACCCAGCATACCCCTCCTTGTACAGCCACGGATTCAAGAAGCCAAGAGGAGGCTTGCCAGCACTGATCCGCGCATCGTTAAGCATGGAAATAAATGCAGCAAAGGTGGGAGAGGCACACGATGTGCCGTCCAAAGTGATTATGCTGCTCTGCAAGACGATCTTGAATTGCATGGCTTGTGCGGCGACGTCGGGGAAACCCTAGGCGGCAGCAAGCAGTTAGTGGGTTAGATCTGTCACTTGGGGTCGACAAGTACTTACACGGCCAGAGCTAAACCGTCATTTGTTAATTTTGATCATGGAAAGAAAGGCGAAAATCTTACTAGTTGCAAAGGCCTTCATACATTCCGGGAGCGAGTGTCTTCAAGTACTTGCTTACTGCTGCACTCTGGTAATCAGGTCGAGAAAACTGACGACGGAGCTGGTCACTGTGTCTGTAGAAAATAGTTCCAATGACATACGCACATAGTTGCTGAAGCCTCCAGCAGAGAGAAGGGCAGCAGTTTCAGGGATATGATCGGTACCTCCGACAGTTGTCACACTTGGTGCATTCGAACACGATCAAAGAATGCTACAAGTCCATCATGACACACTCACTATGGGCAAGAGGCGGGGAACTGGGGGAGGAACACAGCCTTCTTGACACCGGTGTTTGTGAAGCATTGCTGAGTTCCTGGGTCTGCCTTGCCATCTCCGACACCCTTATCACCGGACGAGAACAAGACGGAGATGCCACGGGTGCCAAGAACGGCAAAACCACTACAGACACGGGTAGCATAGTTGTATGGGACTGCATATGGTCAGCGTATGCAAATTAAGGGATGAGACAAAGTACCTGTCTGCTCATCATCACCGTAGCTGGTGGAAATCGTCTGAGGGAGGTATTGTTGGGACAACACGTAGTCCAACCACTGTAATCAACGATGATAGAACACGGGTTATTCGCCAAGCGAGTAAGAGATGAAACGAACGTCAGAGTATGGTTCATTGGTATTCGTCGCAGTGACTTCATCAGCGATGAAAGGCGGTAAACCGCCAGTTGAGTAGAAGGTTGCTGGAGTTGGGTGTGTTAGTCCGAAGGCAAACTGAGTATCCAAGTTTGCTTCATTTCCAGCAGCTTCATAAGTCTGGTCGTTCAAACCACCTGAGCATATCATCAGTGGGCGTGTTGGTGTCCGAGTATAAGATATTCCTATTACCATTTATGGACACAAAGGTGTAGTTGGATCCATACGCTGCAGGATTCTGCAACTGGAAGAATTGCTGCAGATCCTGGTTGTTGGCATACTGTCCGCCATAAGCGGTAACCGCGATCTTGTTACCATTCGTAGCGGAGGTTTCGTATCCGACAGCGTTGTAAAGTTGTCTGAGACAACTGATAGTGATCTGTCGAATCGAACCGTTAGATCTGGCCAGATATCAAATTCCATTATCGTACCGTGTGAATGCAGCTGGCATCGACTTCGTTTCCAGCTGGTCCGGTAATCGTGTCAGTTGAGGAGCTTAGTGATCTGGCTGGCACTATGCTCGACCAATGTAAGGTACTCTTGAATGGCCTCAGGCGAGTGAACATGGTTGTCGGTTGGATCAACTCGATATGTTCATGCAGGCTTTCTGGAAGACTGTAGCTAGTTGTCCTGACGATGCTCTCGCCGCTGTCCGCGTGAGTGTAGACGTCATATCTCTGAATTCCCCGTGTGGGCATATTAGGACAGGAAGCAAATCATGACTCTCACTGTGTTCAGCATTTCCTCAGCGAGGGAAACAGGCACGCGAATGGTAACCCAGTCTTGTGCCGATGAGCGGTAAAGATGCTCTTCCTTGATACCATGTGAGAACAGCCATTCGCTGACCACATCGAGCGTCTCAGGATGGGGCGCCATCAGTGCCTCGGTCTCCTCCTTCGACAAGTATGCACCATAGCGTTCGTGATCTGGATCACTTATTTCATAGAGGTGCTTCTCCAGGATGCGGATATGCGGTCGGGGAAGCGCGATCTTGAGTTCCAGTATATGGTCCGGGGGTGCAGGACTGTGTCTGAGCCAACGATGAGGAGGATGTTCAATGTTCTCCTTGATCTTATACGGGACGTGCTTGTAGTGATCTGCGCTGACGAGGGCGGCTGTGAACGGAATGACAAGGAGTGACAACCGCATGATTGCCCCTGGGTCGAATAGACGGAAAGGTGAGCCTTGGATCACCCGCGACAGCATAAATCCAGGGGAACAGGATGCTCGTTATATACCGTGTAAATCGGATGTTTGATTGACGAGGTATCATAGCCGTGCTTGTTTCATTTGAGATATGACTGGGTGTCACGGGAGACAAGTATAAATCAACCAAAAATGTCAGAGGGAAAGACACAGGCAGTAATGGACAGTGCCTAAGTCCGAGTGAAGCGCAGTGGAAAATGTGAAGCTTACACAAGTTGAAAGCTATAGTTAAACGTCTCAGCGGAGCCGGAACTTGGAGCTTTGAAGTTGAAGCGTCTCTTCTGGTTGCGTGTCCGAGTCCGATGAGATCTAAAGTCGTTAAGGACCTGAGTCACGCCGCAAACGTCAGTTTGAACATGAAGTATTGAAACTGGTAGGAGAGCCATGAAGGCTTGAAGTTTCATGCTCACGTTTTAGCCACACGCTTTCGGCGATAATTGTTTTGTCGTTAGTATCCTGTAGTACAACCAGCACTCAAACTGGTCAACGCGGAGACACAAATGCTGAAATGAGCCTGATAGGGGAAATGTTTGACAAAGTAAATCGCGGAATCGAATGGCAAGCAGATCATCGATATCCATCGCCCAACCGGTCAAAACGCCACCTCCTACCGACTATGTACACCGAATCTGGGTGGTTGTGTATGTCAATGGGTAACGACAAAACAATAAGCCAGTTCGTGGCTGAAACGTGAACATGAAACTCCATGTCTTCTACCAAGTTCAATGGTTCAGGTCCCTAACAACTTTAGATTTCATCAGACTTGGACGTGCGGCAGGAAGAGACAATCTAAGTCTCGACTCCGCCGAGATGTTGTATTACATAAACATTTCATCAGAACGACGACGGTCAATTTCACGCACCGGGAGACGAACACCCTCGCCGAGGATAAACATATGTGCGAACACGTGGGTGTTCCTTCTTCAAAAGCTTCTCGCCATTTCTTGATATCTGGGATGGTGTAATACTACGGTATACTGAGTGTTACCAATAGTCTCGTGATGAGTTGGCGGTGATACCAGAATCGATCTTGGCGTCATTGGAGTGCGTCAATCTGTTCTTTCTTATCCCAACACCGTGCACTGAATGGTTTAACTGGCTGCTTGGATTTAAACTTCGTTTCTAGTATAAGATCATCGACACAGGCAGATTTCCTATACCTCACCCATCTCTCATACGATTTCAAGTAACTTTTGCGTCATGGGCAGTGTTTTAGTACCCATGGTTGGCTTGGCTGTACTTGGCTTCACCAGTCTTTTTCGTCGTCCAGACAGAAATCCCCATTCCCGCTGCCAAGCAAGGTCGCCACGAGGTTAAGCGGGCTCAGAAACAAGCTGAACAGGTTGTGGCCCAGTGAGGCCCAAGAGCCCGCTCAACAGATCCGGCAGCAAGCACGTGTGCGCCAGGAAGAGTTCACCAAGCCTGCTGCGTGGGTTGTGGATGAGGCAGAGGGCACAAATGGAGAAGGTCGCGAACGCTGCGAGTCGTGCTCAGAAACTCATTGATAGCTGCCAATGGTGCCAGGGAGGAGGCTGCTTGCACAGGGGGCTCGGGTGGAACGCGAACGTGTCTAGATGATGCGCGATGATGCGGAAAGGGCGATCTGCGAGGGAAGAGGCGGATAGAGTGCAAAGGACCGCACATGAATATTTGAATAGCGCCTCGAGGCCAAGGCTTCCAGGTCTCTGGCCGAGCAGACAGCGCATGTAGTCGCAGAAGACCTTCGGACGGTGATGGAAGCAAAGTAAAAAGCGAAAGATGTTCGAAGGAAGGTATTCAGCCCATCGTGACGCCTTCCCCCGTAGAACTCGTTGCGGTCAAGAGGTATACCCGGTATAGAGGAGATTGTTTCCATTTCGCTGTCGCTGGCACCTCTGGCGGCGGCAAATCTTCCCTTCCCAACACGTTCCGTTGCTGCGAAGCAGGCAGGCGGGTACTGCTGCCGTAGGAGATGTAGACGACGCTTCAAATTACCAGATGCCGAGATGTCAACCCCAAAAACTTCGTCTGGTGCGACATCCCCGGTGCGGTTACCCTCAAATGTCGCGACTGGCGTTACTTCAACGACCTAGGGCTCTATGTCTTTGACTGTATCATCGTGCTCTTCGACAATCGCCTCACTATGACGGACATCGCCATCCCCGTCAATGCGAGACGTTCCCACAGACATTGTTCGCTTGAAAGCCTACCAGCCCATCCGGTACATCGAGATGGAAACGGAATACAACAGCGAGGGAGATGACGAAGAAGGCGTCCAGGGTCGTGACAAGTTGTACGAGGTGGCGCGCAAACAATTCGTAGACTAGACGAGGAAAAGTGTTCAGGTTTTGAACCTGGAGTACGCCAACCTTCTGGACTAGCGGGGGTACATCGTCACCAACAATACTCTATTGTGGCGACGACGAAGACGATTGATGAGGTCGACCTGCTCAACCAATTGTACTCGAAATCCCAGCATCTGAGGTGGTGAAGCGTAGATCTGGGCTAGCATTATAACCGCCATTGATGCTCTGTTCCGTATTTCGAACTTCTGAAGAACATCGTGCTATTACCATATGAGCAGCGGAGCCCTCCCACAAGGAAGGAAGAGTTGTCACTGGCAGGTCATGTCCGGGGGGTTGGCCATTCCTCCAATGGCTGTAGATATTTCGGTTGGCGCCCGCGGCGATCATTTCGCGCCTACCCCAGCTTCACTGACAGGAACCCTGGTCCTGCAGATCCATCATTCCTGTCGAAATTTCGTGCATAGTCTCCTAGGTCTCAATCGGACTTCACTGGCACCTATGTATGTCAGTGGATCTACCGTGTTCGCTAGTGTCTCAGGGTATTGCCTGCATGACTGGGTCTCTCGAGTAACCGACTCTAATTCCAAGACTGCAGAGCTAGACACGAGGTTATCGAGACAAGGACTGGCAAGTACAACTCCGGCCAAACGCGGCACTTTTCAACGTGCATGAGTGAACCCCACTAATCCCTCCCGATGCGGTGACATTCACGAGCGCCGAACTTGAAACACGTCCTGATTCATTCTCATTAACTTCTTGTGCAATTCCGATCAAAGGTTTCTTTTTCCGGGAGTGTCAACTTCGTGATTTGAGCGCTAAGCCTCGGATGACTTCCATGTGGACCAGGGTATCTCATGCTAACGCTCACGTGCTCATCGTACCACATCTCCCCATGTCCATTTGTCTACCTGTCCAACGACTCAGGAAACGGAACGAGCGAAGCGTCACGTTGCCGAAGGAATGCAAGAAAGGTGAATACCTCAGACGAGGAACTTGTCGCCGCCCCACACGGCGTTCCAGTAAGGCATACCTACTACGAGTGCGTCAATACTTTCACAGGTTCGCTTAGTTGCGACATGAAAGCTTGAAGCTTGAGCCATACGAGATGGGATGAGCTGGTAGCGATGGCGCAGACATGCACGACAGCAGTGAGGAACATCACTGGCCTTGTCAAAGCATGATTTGGCTTACATGATGTTACATAATATTATATATCATTACAAAAATGAAATCTTAGCTATGTATTCACATATAATGCCATACCGAGCTAAGTACTTACCAGTGATGAAGTTGGAGGAAAAAAAGGCGTGGTCGACTTCCGACACTGCTTGTAATCATTTTCTCAACGAGTAGGGTACTACAGTATCAACATGCCAGCGACTCGCAACCTCTATTTGAAGCCATAAATGATTCCGACGACAGCGCTCAGGAGCCGGGTAACCAGGGGGTTGACAACGTGTATCTGCTCGTCGTCAGTGAGCTCACCAAGGGTATGCTCCCCTCATGGACGTAGATCTGGCGACTGGTGCTCGGACGGTGCGTGCTATGGATCGAAGTAATCTCCGGGGGACCGTACGTGCCAATACTTTTTGTGCCAGTGCTTGTCGTACGTCACGGAACCGTTCCAAGAAACAGCATCATGATTTAAATATTTATCTTTGTTTACCGTCTTTCCGAAAGCCACCCCTTTTTCGAGGGTAGAACAAGGACGCAGCGGCCCCGATCTGCCCTTGAGCCACATCGTCGCCGCCATCACTGGGGTAAGTACTTAGCTCGGTATGGCATTATATGTGAATACATAGCTAAGATTTCATTTTTGTAATGGTATATAATATTATGTAACATCATGTAAGCCATATCATGCTTTGACAAGGCCAGTGATGGCCCTATAGCACAGGCCAAGCGTCGCCTGA
This sequence comes from Exsudoporus floridanus, assembly GCA_038094735.1. NCBI lineage: Eukaryota > Fungi > Basidiomycota > Agaricomycetes > Boletales > Boletaceae > Exsudoporus > Exsudoporus floridanus. Next base: position 48,047 of record JBBPUP010000042.1, read on the forward strand.
TCGCAACCACGATCTTTGATGTGCTCGATCGTGATGAGCTTAAACAGGTATCATCCAGATGGTTATAAATAGTTGATACCTTTTTTGCTGGCTATGAAACATGACTTCCCCTTGACGGTGCAGACAGAGACACGACGGCGTCGGATACCCTATGAGCTCTCCAAGTCGGTCCGATCACCGGATGCATCTTTGTTTCTTGCCAAGAAATCCGACATACCTGACCAGCCTCGGCGCAGATGACCCGCCATGGAAATATTAATGTGCTAGCCTGGCCACACGGCTCCAAGTCGCCGTTTTTTTGTATCGCGGTGAACGCCAAGGGCAACTCGGAGGCATAAAAACAAAAGAGCCAAGAAAGCGCGTTGAATACCGTCAGCATCGCTTGGACATGACTGTGCAAAGTTCACAAGCTGGTCAGCAGGCAGCCGGATCCATCCGATCCCAAGTAACTTGCGACATTATCACGGGCCCGAGTCAGATGGTCGGGGAACGAACGGGACGCAAAAAACATCAGCTACAACCAGATCACCACCAAGGTGCCCAAAGGATTCCAGCGGGTGGGAAGTGCGATAGTGTCTAGATAGATATACAACTTCACATCAATGTACAGTTGACGTGAGTAATCACATCTACCCATTAAATAAAACTCTGCCTCCCACTTGGATTGAAATAGACAATGTCGATCAAACGGCCATTGCTAGCGCCAACAGTTTTTCAAAGTTGGGCGTACCAAAACCGGTCACTGTAATGGGGGTGTTGTTAGTTGGATCGACCGTGAATAATCATTACATTTCGCAGGCAACGACGGGTCAAGATGAAATGATACCAAAGAAGAAGAAAACACGACGTACCGGGATCCCAACCAATGGTTGCGTTGAAACCCTGTGTACCACACCCCGGGTTGTTGCCCACAGTGATATCGTTCAACCCGGCATACCCCATCTCGTACAGCCATGGATTCAAGAACCCGAGAGAAGGCTTCCCAGCACTCATCCGTGCATCGTTCAGCATCGAGACGAAAGAGGCAAAGGTGGGAGAGGAGCAGGATGTGCCAGCGACATAGCCAGATTGACCTTGGTAGACGATAAGGAAGTTCCAGGCTTGGGCGGCGACGTCGGGAATACCCTGTGCGAAAACAAACATTCAGTGGATGGAGTCCATCTTTGGCATACGAGTACTTACACGGCCGTAACTAAAATGTCTTTTGTTAACGTTGTACGACCAGAGAAGGGTGCGAAACTTACGGGTTGTAGAGACCCTCGTATGTTCCAGGAGCGAGTGCCTCCAAGTACTTGCTTACTGCCGTGTTCTGGTAATCAGGTCGAGCGAACTGGCGATGAAACTGGTCATTGTGTCCGTAGAAAATAAATATGAAGCTAAACACACGTAGTTGCTGAATCCTCCCCCAGAGAAGAAGACAGCAGTTTCGGGGATATAATTGGTGCCTCCGACGGATGTCACGCTGGTGCATCCGTGCTCGATCAGAGGTTGTTACAAGCCCATCACGGTACACTCACTATGGACAAGCAGCGGGGAACTCGGGGATGAACGCAGTCCTGTTGACACCACTGTTTGTAAAGCATTGCTGAGTTGCTGGGTCAGGATTGCCATCTCCAACACCATAGTCACCAGACGAGAACAAGATAGAGATGCCGCGGGCGCCAAGGGCGGCAAAACCACTACAGACACGGGTAGCGTAGCTGTATGGGACTGCCTATAGTCAGAGTATGTTATGTGTTGCATGGAACGAAGTACCTGTCTGCTCATCGTCACCATAGCTAGTGGAGATCGTCTGAGGGAGGTATTGTTGGGATGACACATAGTCCAACCACTGTGATCAACAATAGTAAAATACAGGAGAATTGTCAAACTAAGAAAGAGATGAAACGAACATTCAAGTATGGTTCGTTGGTATCTGTCGTAGTGAGTGTGTCAGGAATGTAAGGGGGTGAGCCGCCAGTTGAGTAGAAGGTTGCAGGAGTTGGGTATGTCAGTCCGAAAGCAAATTGAGTGTCCAGGTTGGCTTCAATGCCGGCAGCCGAGTATGTCTGGTTGTTCAAACCACCTGAGCATATCGTCAGCGAGCTTGATAGCGTTCAAGTATAAGATATTCATATTACCATTTATGGACACAAACGTATAGTTGGATCCGTATGCTGCAGGGTTCTCCAGCTGGAAGAATTGCTGCAGGTCCTGGTTGTTGGCATACTGCTCGAGATAAGCGGTAACCGCGATCTTGTTACCGTTCGTAGCAGAGGTGTTGTATCCCACAGCGTTGTAAAGCTGTCTGAGACAGGTGATAGTAATCTATGGAATCGAACCGTTAAGCATGTCCAGATACGAAACCGTCCCGTCATACCGTGCCATTGCAGCTGGCGTCGACTGGATTTCCAGCCGGTCCAGTAAGCGTGCCAGTGGAGGAACTTAGCGAGCCGACCGGTGCCGTGCCTGACCAATGTAGGGTACTCTTGAATGGCCTCAGGCGAGTGAACATGGTTGTTGGTTGGATCAACTCAATATGTTCATGCAGGCTTTCTGGAAGACTGTAGCTAGTTGTTCTGACAATGCTCTCGCCGCTGTCCGAGTGGGTGTAGACGTCATATTTCTAGATTCGTCTCCGTGGGTATATTAGCACAGGAAGCAAGTCATAATTCTCACCGTGTTCAGCATTTCCTCCGCAAGCGCAACAGGCACGCGAATAGTAACCCAGTCCTGTGCCGATGAGCGATACAGATGTTCTTCCTCGATACCATGCGAGGACAGCCATTCACTGACTACATCGAGCGTCTCAGGGTGGGGAGCCATCAGAGCCTCGGTCTCCTCCTTCGACAAGTAGGCACCATAACGCTCGTGTTTGGGATTGCTAACTTCCCAAAGGTGCTTCTCCAGGATGGGAAAATGTGGTTGGGGCAGCGCAATCTTGAGCTCTAGCAGATGGTCTGACTGTGCAGGGCCGTGTCTGTGCCAGCCACGAGGAGGTCCTTCAATACTCTCCTTGATCTTGTGCGGGATGTTCTTGTAGTGACCTGCCCTGACGAGGGCGGCCACGAACGGAAGAGCAAGAAGTGATAGTCGCATCGTTGCCTCTAGGTCGAATAGAAGGGAAGAGGCCTTGGATCACCCGCAATGGCGTGGGTCCACGGGAGCGGCATGCTCATTATATACGCACTGGCGAGGTTCGGTGGCCGTGCTGGCTGCACTTGGGACATGACCAGGTCTCACAGGAGACAAAGATACATTGACCAAAAATGTCGACGAGAGGGAAAGAAAGATGCCATCTCTCTTGTAATAGATGAAGGACATATGGTACTCGTGCGAATCCCTATGTGTGCGTACCTTGGAGTCGCTTCCTAATTCTCACTGGGGCTGCCGCGGGTTGCGTATACGGCATCACGATGGCCCATTGAACATTCTATGATGCAGGCATTCAGGCGCCAGATATGGTCCTACTGGCTCATGAGTACGCGAGTATGAAGCACAGGAGCGGAGAATGGACGAAGAAGGCTCACCGGGATCGATATTGGTACGTATTAATAATACCACGGGAAACCTCAAGTATGACATAAATCATACCAATTTCCACGATCACGGATTGTTCACCATGCGTACGCTGGATTGCAAAGTCTCCCAGGGCGTCTGACACAGCAAGAACACTATACACCTCAAACTCGTCGTCCCAGTGGGCACTCGTATGTTCAGCGATCGATACCCCTAGTTAGGGTCACTGGATACATCAAGGTTAAACTCGCTTCCCATTTGCAGGAACGGGCAGCCAGGTACCAACAGGAGAAAAGATAGCCGAGAAAATATTGTTTCGAAGCACACTTTAGAACTCATCGCGTGAAGTCAAAAGTGCTCAGCCTCACCTGAGATCTGATCAGAGCCCAGATATTCGCATGAAGCTACGCGATCAGAAATTTGTGTCGGGTAAGACTTTGATCGATAAACTTTGAAGTTGTTGGTGATAATGGAGGGTGACTACATGGATTGAGTTTTTTACATTCTTCCAATGAGTTGTAATTGAGAACCAGGGGAGTCAAGTTTTTGAGTCGTGAACTGCTTGCTGTCGTGATTGGAGGTGGTCGCAGGCCGACCGCGAACGGATGTAGCTCTGAAGGGCCGTTGAGCACGTGATACCTAGTATTTGATCCACCTGTGCTGCCACCCCTTGGTATCCACGTAAAGACGCAGAGTCATTCACTTAATGCGAGTTCACACAGACGCCTTCGACTGATCAGTCGGGTCCAACATTCAACTCCCAGAAGTTTCCGACTCCAGCGCCAGGTGGTGACAGTACTCTGTCAGTGTGATCTACTTTTGAATTCAACCTATGTGTTAGGGAGAATACGTCACGAAGTTTATACCGACACTGCCGGTTTGTTCGGTTGGGCAGATCGTAGGACAGGCTAACAAACACATCTCGATTCGCTCGCTATTGGTTGTTCATTTTTGTCCCTTTACAGACGAGAACTGGTAAATTCGACACCATGACAGTCCACTGAAAAACAGTTTCCCCTGTACTATTGGAGGTGGTGCAGTGTTTGCACTTGTTGTCACTCATACCATTCAAACTTTGATTTGAGAAATTCAATAGCACAAGCGTAAGAGATGTCGTCGTCAGACTCGGTCTCCGCGTTTGCAGAGGGAACGTTCGAGGAGCAACTGCAAGAACTGCTCGAGTACACCGCCCGAGGTATCCCTGACGAGGACCGCACCGCGCTCTTGCAGTCACTCCAAGATGTTGTCAAGACTGGGGATGCGCCACTCGATGAAGATGCACAACGGACAGCGTTCGAGCTTGTACTGAAAAACACGAAAAGCATGGGTCAAGGAACTGACCACGGTATGTGCGCTCACGATCGCTCGCACTTCCTTCTGACCTTGCAGTAGAGATCGAAGGTTTCTTCAATCTCTTGTATTCACATCTGTTCACTCTGTGGCAGGTCGATTCGTCGGAAATAAGGCAGCATGTGGTATATCTGCTAAACGTGATCTCGTCTGCACCCTCTGACAGTGCATCGGTCAAATATCGCATGTGAGTTTCTCTCTGACCATCCTACATACGCTGGAACTGAGCTTGATCAGATTATCCAACTTGTTCAACGCCGCCACACGGTCCTCACCATTGCGGCTACCAATATACACCACCCTTTTTCAGCTCGCAGCAGCCAATGGCGAACTTGAAGTTCTTGCAATGACAAAATCTGACATCCAACGATGGTTGAACGAATGGCATGTCTCGGACGACGCGAAAAGCCAGTTCCTAAAAACCATCATTGATACGCTTACACGAGCTGGCAAAGCGTGTGTATTCTCCGTTTGGTGTATTCCTATGCGCTCACTACCTTCGCTTCGTAGGGATACCGCCTACGAGTATCAAATCTTGCTCGTACACACCCTCCCGTCCCCCTCCCTAGAATGTCGCTTGGCCGCTGTCAACACGATTGTTGCCGCCCTCCGGTTACCAACCGTCTTTGACTTTGATACATTGTACAACCTCGATCCTGTCATCGCTGTGCGAGACCACGAGCTGTTCCCCCTCTTGCAGATATTCCTGAGAAACGGTTTGCCCGAATTTCGGGCATGGGCCGATGGCCATTCCGCCCTTCTAGAAACCTATCGTACGTTTTTCATACCACGTGTGTCCACTTCACTGAGGAAACTGGAAAATATCCCGGTTGTTTGCAGAACTCGAGAGATCTCAGCTTGAACGCAAAATACGCCTCCTGGCATTCTCCTCTCTCGCATTTGACTACATTGGGCGAGATCTTCCTTACTCGACGATCGCATCAACATTGCAAATCGATACATCGCAAGTCGAGACGTGGACTATTGATGGTAAGACATTTAAAATCCCCACCAAAAAGAAGCGACATTGACGAGTCGTATGATCTATATCAGTCATTCGAGTTGGTCTCATCTCTGGGAAACTCTCGCAAATGACACAAAATCTCCACGTGTCCAGATCGTCTGCGCGCAGGTTTGAGCGAGAACAATGGGAAGCACTCGAAAAACGGCTTCTCGCATGGAAAACAGGACTTGCAAGCGTGATTGAAGTCATTGCACAAGCGCAACGGAAGGGTGGCAATGTGGCTGAAGCAATGCAAGCGACTCAAAATGAGCAGGGCATCCAGGTAGAAGGCACTGCTTGATGTACATATATCAGACTGGCGTATAGGATTTTCGTGATAAAAAGGTGGAGTGAATATTCCACACTGGATGAACGGGGTCCATGACCTTGCTCGGTCAATCGAATGACTGTTGTTTCATTCCTCTCATCCATCGTGCATGAACAAGTGATTACCATACGATAATAGAGCATCCCTGTGCTGGAATGAGCAAAGGACGATCACTAACATAACATTGGTATCGCTGCTCGCGGTCTTCACCACTCGCCATCGAACCCAATGAACCCTTGGTTGGAGGAGAGGAAGCACGGTTGCATCAACGATGGAAAATGCATCAGACACAATCACAAATGACGTACCGGTCAACAAGAATACGGGGAAGTACCACTTCTTCTCCAACTGCGCACACCAATTCCACGCACTCGTCAAACGCCCGTCGATACAGCTCCCTGCATCGAAAAAGTTGTCCGCCCCGGAACCGTCGAATCCATGCCGAAAGAAATCGGAAAGGATCTCTCGTATGCAATTGTCGATCGAACCGAACTCGTCCTCGATGTAGGAACGCAACGCGGGTTTTTCCGAGAGACCGGGTATTTGTGAGAGGGTATTACAAACCGGAAGGAGGATGCGGTAAATTTGAGAGTATTTGTCTGCAAAGGCATCGATCAGGACGTTTCTCGGGGCGATGACGATAAACGTTGGGTTTACCAATGAACATCAGAGCGTTGGGGACGTTGTGATCACCCATGTGGATTGCGGACGAGCCGACCCAGGACCCGACGCTTTGCTGAGCACGCTGAAGGATCGTGTGCATCATGCGCAGTGTTTTCGGAGCAGCTTGGACTCTGTTCAGACCCTGACCTGTATCACGAAGACGATAAGGGACAGTCTCAGAGAGCAAGTCCTGTTCCGCAAGAGACCACAAGCGGAACATGTCTGAGCAGCCGGCGTGAGTCGAAGTTCACGAGGTGACACAACGAGGACGTACCGTGTAAAATCTCACGCCAGAGCGTCAGACTTTGCAACACGTACGCGTATTGCTTGGCGTGATCGTGACTGAGCCTTGCGCCGCCCTTGCCGCTCCGGATTGCCAAACTATGTTTCGAATCCTTTGCCTGCGTGGGGTGAAAATGTGTTTTGAGGTAGTGAATCATGCGGTCGCAAGGGTCACGATTCGTCCGCAAGAAAGCGTGGTTGTCGCCAATGCTGTAAAGACACTGACGGACTTGTTCTTGGTTTAAACCACGGCGTTGATAACGAAAAGCAAGCGTCTCGATCGCGCGTTCCTTGCTCTTGATATCTTTTTGAATTTCGCGTCTCGATCGACCATCGACGTATATTTCCTTCGTCGCCACGGACACGAGCTCATCACGGAGGAGTTCGAGGGCGCCATGCTGCTCCAACACGCTGTACACGGTTCGGATGGGTTTGACGCAAGAAAAGCTAAGCATGTCCTTCACCTCGGGCGATTGACTGTCCTACAACACAGCTATCATCAACTATATGATCGAAGCACCTCAAGGAACCCGATGCTCACCTGAAGGAGATAGATCAACTTGCCGTACGTCGTGCGCATTTTGTCAGGGTTCATGATTTTGTGCCGCCGTCCAAGTTCGAATATCTGCTGGTAAAATTCTGCATTACGCTGGAAATCACGGTCCGTGAAGAGTTCCTGCCCAAGCTTGTAGTCTGCCGACAACACCAGCCCAGACAAGATCGCACACAATTCACGAATTTGATGGACAATCCGTTTTGCTTTCGAGAGACCAAAACCGAGGGTATCAATCTTGTCGGTATACTCTGAGACTTGAAGGGCGGCATCGAGGAGGCGGAGGTATTTACGCTCGACGAGCGTTAAACGAAGGGGAATGTATTTGGCGCGTTCGACGAACCATTCGCCAACCGCAGTGCCGATGGCTGGCTGGACGCCGAGCAGTTCCGTGGACGGTCCTATAGTGGACCCCGCAGCAATCTGGTCGAGCTCTGCATCCGACCCTTCTTCCATCTCGACGTCTGCACCAACCTGGAGAATTGGGTCTACATTAGAAAAGGCAGATCGACACGACGAAGCACAAACACCAGATACCTCGGAGTCACTTTTACGCTCGCCGTTCGCACTCTCCACCGTCGCACTCGGGGCACCGTTCCGCTCCGTCCGCTTGGACGAGAACCCTGAGATGGGCGTCACGGCGTGCTTCTTTCGGGTCCCTTTTCTATGTTGTGCGGCGAAGCACACTTCGCAGTAATCATCCCCGCATTCTTTACACGACAGCTGTGCGGGCTGGTCTGCCAAACGATCCCGTCAGACCATCGGCGCCTCATCCATACGGATCCACCAGCGGAAATCCCACTCACCCTCGCATTCAACACAGAATCCCTCCGCTGCCGGTCGATTTGCAGATTCCTCATCCCAGCCTTCCGCCGCTCTCGTGGGTGCATCTAATTCTTGTTGTTTAAGTCCTGGGTGTTCGAGCGTGTCGTGGTCATCGCCGAGGATGTTTTCAAGTGAGAACGCGGCGCCACTTTCAGTCGGGCTCGCGGCGTTCTCTACAGCTACGTTATTGGAAGGTACGTTTCCGACCATCACGTCTGCATCTATACCACACAGTTCGTGAGGCGGGTGGGAAGGGTGGGAGGACCGTGGTGATGAAAAGCTTCAAAGGCGCTGTAGCTGCACCGTAATTGTCACACCGGCCGCGTGTACAACACGCTTCCCTTGGCACGAGAACGCGTCCAATCCCGAAAAATGGGCGGCAATTGATATAAAACGACAGAAAATACGTCCACCAAAGAGAGTGATTATCTGAAATATGGTACACGTGTACGAGGCGGATATGGGGGAGAAATATAGCTTTACCAGAGACAGCTGGATTACCTGGCACTGGCGATTACCTTGTGCTCTCGAACCGTCGCCCACTCCGCCCCTCGCTAGCTCGTCCCTCCCAGTCGTTCTTTTCCCATGCATCAAACTCTGGTACATCGCCGATGGCAGCGTTAACGCCATCTAATGACCTTGAAAACAGGGCCTGGCGTGGGGAATTTTGGGTTGGATCAAGCGTGTTGACGGCCGGTGCAGAGTGGGACATCGAAGCGCTTAGTAGCGATGACGGAGATCGTTTGTGCTTGTGTCGGGATCTTGCGTTACTCTGGGATACACTGCCGATGTTGTTGGGTGGGTAATCGTGAGCAGCGATTACGGGAACGCTTGGAGGAGTTGTCGGTGAAGACGATCCGGATACCAATAGCTTCGCTTTATCGCTCTGCGTACCAACGAGTGTTTTGAAGTCTCCCTCAGATGCTGTGGAGGTAGATGACAAAGGGCGACTCTCAATGTCTCGCGTTGGAGCATCATCGTCATCTTCAGGGTCATTAAACAAAGGTTCGCGATCTTGAGAGTCGGAATTTCGAGGAGAGGAAGTGCGAACGGCGGTCGAACTGGTGGATGCTTTGACAATGGAATCAATAACCCAAAACTGCAGAATGTTCATGAAAATGGGGAAGACGCCCATGACGCTAAAAAAAAGAGGACGTGAAAGGCTGCACAGTGAGTAAAAGAGGTGCTGCATACAAGATCACTTGGGCTGACTCCCTGTCCCCTATCCAGCTGAGGAGCCAGTCACCTATACTAGATATACCTGGCCAAACAGCAAATAAGGCAACCACGAGAAGTTTCATCGTTGTAATGGAGAAGACGTAAACGGCAGTCTGACGGACCCAGAATGCGATTGAGGGTGGGTTGCCATACTGTCCCGTCTTCAAGCCTTTGATGCTAAGTCTCTTTGAGAGCAACCAAGTTGCACCTTGCAGCACGAGATAGATAAGTCCAATGCCTTTCATGTCCAACTGCGTCAGAACTGCAGTTGAGTTCGGAAACAAATAAAAAAGACCGACCGAGCGTGGTATCGAGGAGGATATTAAGAAAGTAATACGTGCAGGCATTCCCGGCAGAATGATGAGATCCGAGGTCGGATATAAGTACGTTCAGCCCGTGGACGAACATTTGGCCAAAAACTTGTTTTGAAACGTCGAAAAGCCTATGGAATAAACGCGGAAGGCACTCAGTCGATGGATAGCAGTGGGCAATTGAGGTGCGTTACCATATCTTCCACGGACGCTTCTGGGTTTCCCAATGCCTCTTGTAGACGAGCGAGAGAACAGCGAGTACGCCCATAAGGGCCTGAACGACCTGAGATAGACATGGATTCGATCGGCAACTGGGCTGTACGTGGCAGTCGGACTCACCAGCGCGGTGGGACCAAGGAGCTGACATGAGCGACGGTCGACAGGAAAGTCACCCAAATTCTTGGTGATCACCCTTGCTATTGAGCTCATCGTCCTTGAAATGGGGCTTGTCCACGCGTCGCTCGGAAATGGGAGCTCGCTGTCTGTAGTTTACTTGTGGCTCGGGCTTGACGTGCTCCTGTTGCCCACGGAACCACTCAAGAATTAGTTGGGCGTGATGACATAATATACCCCACCTAAGTAGGTACTGCGGCCTTACCGTAGCTCGAATATTCTTGACAACGCCGACCACGACTACAAGCCGAACGATAGAATATCCTAATCTCATCCACAGACACTCATGTCGTCGTTCTTTGGTAGGTCGTCTCCGGCATCCAATTCCCAGCCAAATCAATACCACCGCGTGCCCGACGGTCTGTCCGGTGGGCTCCGGCCAAATGCTCGCCCACCACCTCCACCGGCAAGGCACTACAATGATCCTAGCCAGGGGCTGTTTGAGAAACGATCCTACGATCGTAAACCCCCTCCACCGCGATCGGGCATGACGTACGGCGCCTACTTTTTTATACTACCAATCAATGAATGATGTTCTAGTTACGCCGTCGAGGGTACACCAAATGAGACTCTCGCCCTCAAAAACTGTCTCATCGTCCACCCGTCTGACTTTTCCAACGGCGCGCACGTCATCGTAAAGGGAAGATACCCCGTCACGACATGGTACGCCCTCACTCTCTCTCACTTACTCCCACTGCTCACTCCATCAAAAGCCATGATACATCTGGGTCAATAGTACCAGGAGTTGTCGGAGCCTCCATGTCACTTAGGCAGTGGATGGAGCTCTCTCTCGCCGGAGACGAGGTCACCATCGAGTTGCTCCCCACCTCACCACATCCAGACGCCCCACCCTACCTACAATCGGTCGATTTGGTTGCGAGCTTTTGGAAGAAGAATTATGAGAATCCAACGCCTTATGATCAGGATGAGATGATTTCAAAATTCCTCCATGCGTACAGCGGCCTCGTGTTCGCTCCTGGAGGGATCCTCACCGTGGATTTCAAGGGTGATAAATTGAAACTCGTTATCGCCTCAGTAGGCATACTTGAGCTTGCCGAGGAGCAGCAGGGCGGGCGGAGAAACAATCCAAGACATATTGAGATGGGTGTGATGATGCAGAAGACGGACATCACCATCATGAAAGAGGGAGGTAGTTCGATTAAGATCAAGGCAAGCGCGAAGAGGTAGGTCATTGACATCATGTAGTTGGTTCAACCTCATTCCCGCTACCAGAGCCGCTACAAACGCGATCATCGCGCCCAACTTCAAGTTCGAGGACATGGGCATCGGAGGTCTCGACAAGGAGTTTAATGATATTTTCCGCCGTGCATTTGCTTCGCGCGTGTTTCCTCCCGCCCTCGTCGAGAAGCTTGGCATTCAACACGTAAAAGGTTCGTCCGATCTTCGAGTACATCGGACCATTCCACGAGCGTGTACTCAACAGGTATCCTTCTACACGGACCTCCTGGAACGGGTAAAACTCTGATCGCGCGACAAATTGGGAAAATGTTAAATGCGCGAGAACCCAAGGTAGTGAATGGACCCGAGGTTCTTAGTAAATATGTCGGTGCTTCCGAAGAGAACATCCGTAAACTCTTTGAGGATGCCGAGAAGGAAGTGAGTTCCCGTCCAGTTTCCTTACCTATTGAATCTCATCAGACCATTGCTGTAGTATAAGGAGAAGGGTGACGAAAGTGGTTTGCATATCATCATTTTCGACGAGCTGGATGCGATCTTCAAACAGCGTGGTTCAACGAACAACGGGACTGGCGTGGGTGACACTGTTGTTAATCAGCTTTTATCAAAGGTATGCTGTGTTGTTTGTGGAGTCCTCGCAAATACTAATTCTGATACCAGATGGATGGTGTCGACAGACTGAACAACATCCTTGTTATCGGTATGACAAATAGGCCGGACATGATAGACGAGGCACTGCTACGACCGGGTCGTCTCGAAGTCCACATGGAAATTTCACTCCCCGATGCAGAGGGTCGGTATCAAATTCTTCGTATCCACACCGCAAAGATGCGAGCCAATAAGGTAATGGACAACGATGTCGACCTCCAAGAGCTCGCACTGTTGATGAAGAACTACTCTGGCGCTGAAATCGAGGGGTTCGTCAAGAGCGCAACAAGTTTTGCATTCAATCGGCATGTGAAGGTTGGGACGTTTGCGGGTATTTCAGACGACGTGGAGAATTTGAGAGTCAACAGGGGTGATTTCTTCCAAGCGATGGAGGAAGTTAAGCCGGCGTTTGGTACTTCTGAAGAGGAGATCCAGGAAGTGATTCAGAATGGAACTATCGAGTTTGATGCCGAGATCCACGTGCGTGGTGAAGTGTTCGCGGCTTCAGAACCCACTGAGATGCCCTTTAGGAAATACTGGAAAAGGGGAAGCTGTTCGTCAATCAAGTTGCCAAATCTGAACGGACACCTCGGGTTAGCGTCCTTTTGAGTGGACTACCTGGATCTGGCAAGACAGTCTTGGCTGCAACGATCGCATGGCGGTCGGAATTCCCGTTTGTGAAAATTATTTCACCTGACCGGATGGTTGGTTTCTCGGAAGCCCAAAAAATTGCCGCTATCACGAAAACATTCCAAGATAGCTATAAAAGTCCGTTCAGTGTCATCGTCGTAGACAGCCTAGAGCGCCTACTAGGTAAGCTCATCGTGATTCCGGTTGGAAGGGTATTTACAGGTCAACTCTGCAGATTGGACATATTTGGGTAGTAGATTCTCGAATCCCGTTCTCCAAACACTACTAGTACTCATTGCACGGAAACCCCCCAAGGTCAGCACCGTCATCCACCAGTCAAGCTGACAGATCCTGAGTATCTGCATTGCAGGGTCGCCGCCTCCTGGTGCTGGCAACCTCTTCCCTCGGACAACACATCACAGATCTAGGGTTCTCCGAGGTATTCGATGCTTCCATCAGAGTACCTCCCATCTCGCACCTCGGACAATTAGAGGTTGTTCTTAGATCGGTCGAGCTGTTCGCTGACGAGTCAGAGCTACGTGATACCCTCCGCCAACTATCCAGTGCTGGATTCCCACGGAACGCCTCTGAAGCAGAGAACCCAACATTGCCGTTATTGGTTGGTATCAAGAAGTTGTTGAGCATTATCGAGATGGCGAGGCAGGAACCCGAGAGTGCTGGACAACGACTAATGAGCGGATTATTCTGATCCGGGTCGCTACTACCAGAGTCAGCGGAGCTATTTCTGTCATTGTCGGACTTGTACCCTATTTTCGCTGTATTCATAGCTGGATAGCCGACCCACAATTCACTACATTAAGGTGATCTCGGGTTATCATTCTCGCCCCACGTCTGCGCGAGACCGTCTTGTGTTCGTGCATGTCTCTGCATCCGCTTTGTCAAACATGCTAGTCCAAGAAAGGCATGTTATTCCCACATCCTATTGCTAGAGACGCTGAGGAATTCAGGTGACTCCCCTACGAGATTGGCACTGAGCCATTCGTGTTCTGGTGCTCCATCGTCCTCGTTCGCCCCCGCCGCACCATCGACACGCAAGATACAATGTCTACCGTAGAGATCATACAAGATCCTCCGCATCTCTCACCGCTACCCCGCTCCGGATCTCAGCCAAAGCCCAAGGGCATCCTCAAGAACGCCGCGCCACAACCGGCTGGACAACAACAACAGTCCGTGTCTTTTACTTGTTCTCCACGCGTTTCTGACGTTTCGTGTCGTGTAGCAGTTTACAATGGGACGAAGCCAACATTGCGTTGACGGAGATTCAGAAAGATAGTCTCATGAAGATCACAGAGCCCAAGACGCCGTACGTTCGATACAATGCTGAGACGGACGAAGTCGAGGGCGGTACGTGCACAGTTCGGTCGTACGGATAGTGATTAACGAACGGGTGGGGCGTGTTCACCCTCGTGTGTAGATATACCCGACTTCCATCTCGGAGCTCGTGCAGGTTCTCCGAGCACCGCCAGCTCGAGAGCAGAGTCCCCTACAAGCATGGTCGCTTCTGGTCCGTCCTCGCGTAGAGCGTCGTTGTCGAGCGTTGGTAGAAACTCGTCAGGACGTTCTGGGAGTGCTGCTTCGAGCCGAAGCACGTCGTTCAATCTCCCAAATGAAGCGAGGGGCGAGATCAGAGCGCTCAAGGCGGATTCAGGCGATGAGATTGAGGCAGAGGAGATGGATGAGGAAGGTAAACTGGTTTTTGTTCTAGTGTGAGTCGTTTGGGTGCTGACCGGGAATGTATAGCCGCTGCGAAGCATGCTGCATTTGTCAGAGCACGGGGACGACACTACTCGAATGAAGCCGAGGCTATGAAGGTATGTATATGACTTGTTGCAGTCAACGGCGCGGATTGATGGGTCTGTCGAACAACACAGAAAGCAGCATTGCTCATGGATGATGATGACGAAGATGAAACGGGAAAAGTGGAAGGGGCTGTGGTTGATGACGTTGACGTAGACGATGTTGAGGCTGACGATTCACAAGTTCCTGATGAAGTCCCGCACCAAGAGGAACACGTTAATGGCGATGCCCATAGGGGCTAAGGACCGGTTCGTCCTTGTAGATGCCGCCCTCCGGTGCCCAATATTTGTTGAAGCAGTTTGTTGTGTGTGGGCGTGTGTTATTAGCATCAGATCAGTCACCCCTACTAGGAACGGTTTTGCTTTCTGTCTGTACGTTCGTTCGCTCCATTTATGATGGATACAATTTATCGCGCATCCTGGCGACGAGCTTTTCGTTCTTAGTGTGTGGGTCCAATCCACGTGTGCGCTTACAACTTGAATACCTTGGGACGACCTGGCGTTAGCAAGACGGGGGTGGGAGATAGGAAGTTTCTACCCAACCTCACGTCTAGAGTAGCTTTGTGGGGGGGGGGGGGGGGCAGAAGGCGAATCTTGATGAGTGCGTCAAAGATGCCGACAGTCTACGATAGTCGGCTCCCTTGCTCAAGATGGCTATGACTGTCTCCGGCAAACCCTACGACCATGAACCCAGGGCATGGTAGTACTTGGACTTGATCAGAAGATCCGACTTTTTACTTGCCCCCTAGTCTGGATCGAAACCTCATCGATGCATCCTCGAGCCTCCGAACTGTTGCGATCCACGTGACCATGATCAATGATATTCATCTGCGATCAGCAAGTCTTGTACAGGACAAATGTGGACTCATTTGAAGTAGCTGCGCGAAATTTTTTTACCTACCGAGTCCGAGTCCGGCCTAATCCCCATCGCAAGGCTTCCGCAAAACAATGGCCCCAGACGCCTCGGGTAAAGGTCTACTTCTCAAAGCAGACCTCATCGCAGACACCTTTCGGGACGAGGTCAAGACGTTTTTAGCGCGATCGTCGCGGACCCCGACGCTCGTCGGTATCCTTGGGACACCGGCAGCTCCGAGTAAATTTTACGCCGAGTTCACGAGAAAGCAGTGTGACGAGCTCGGTGTGCGGTTCGTCTTGAAGGTGGTCGGTTCGGCTGAAAGCACTGAACGGGTCGACGGCGAAGGAGCGGAAGAGGCCATCATTGAAGCCAACGAAGATGCGGACGTGGACGGTATCATGGTGCGCACGACGTTGGCACCTGGATGCCGCATCTGGTCGGTCTCACAATATTTTCGGGATTTAGGTATATTACCCGATCTATGGCGGACAACAGGTATGTGAGTCGGCTCGTTGTCAGATGACCGTCACTGGCGTGGAACGGATGACTACCAGGATCATTACCTGCAACAAGTAAGATGCCGATCCAGAACGTTTCTCATACTGTACTGACGGAAAGTCTTTTCGTCAAAGGTTGTCTCGCCGTTGAAAGACGTCGAAGGTCTTCACTTCAAGTTTCACTATAATTTATACCACAAGTACTTGATCGTTCCTTGCATCTTCTCTCCGGGTCCGTTTAACTCAAGTGGTTCATGTGCAGCATTCGGTTTATAGAACCCAAGTCGCTCACGTCATCCGTCCCTGCGTCCGTGCCACACGTTCCGGTCGTAGACGATATCCCTCCTCCCGGTATGGTCAAGTCCATCCTCCCATGCACACCACTTGGCGTCGTCAAGTGCCTCGAATATATCGGAGTGTACAATAAGATCCTCACGTACGGTGATCGTGCCTACGGGAGGACGGTGACCGTCATCAACCGGTGAGAATATACAGCACATTGCCCCTTGAAACTCACGCACACCCCGTCTCCGCATTTCATAGATCCGAGGTCGTCGGTAGGCCCCTCGCAGCATTATTGGCCAACGACGGTGCGCGCGTGTTTTCCGTAGATATCGACTCCATTCAGGTGCGCAACGTGTGAAAAGGTTCCGTGTTTTCGGGACCTCGTTCGGAATAGGAAGCTTACCGTTCTCTTCCGACGTCAGGAGTACACGAAGCGACCTCGCACGTCGCCAGAGGCAACCCGGAAATACCTCCCCCATCACGTGGCTCACCCGAGTCAGCTGACAATACAGGAATGCCTAGCAATCTCAGACGTCGTCATTTCGGCTGTTCCAACCGCGGAGTATAAAGTAAAGACAGAATGGTTAAAGGAAGGATGTATCGCTATGAACGTGGCGGCGGACAAGAACTTTGAGAAAGACGTCAGGGACAAGGTGTGCTAGACACCTGGTGTTGCGCGAGAAGTATCACTCACGGGCACGACTGACATTTTCACAGGCATCAATCTATATCCCCGCTGTTGGAAAAGTTACTATTTTGATGCTCCTCCGGAATTTGTGCGTACTTTATATGGCCTGTCATAACGGTTGATGTATAACAGACCTATCTTCGGATTTGCTTATCAGAATGCGCCTTACGCTTTACCATGATGTTTCGGAACCGGTGACAGTGTCGGCGTGAAAATGGAGACAATCCGTGGCAGTTCCAATTGCTATACAACGCCGATATATACACCATTAGGAGGGGAATTACCATCGCGATGTGCGTTCCACTAGAAAATAAAGCGGATTTGGTTCAGGGAGATAGGTCACCCTGACCGTGGTCTAAGGTCGAGTTGTAAGGATTGAAATAATTAAGTCAATTATGTTGCTATTTTGGACAGTGCATCGTCGATGTTTGATGCATCAATATGCTTGGACTGCTCTGTGTGGGAAAAACTTGGTGTGATTGGTGTAGCCATTCCTGACCCATCTACTGCCAGGAATCGCACACGTTGTCGGTGAAGCTGGGTGGATGTCAACGGACGCGTAGACCAGTCTGGACTGGGATCAAACACGTACCTGAGGGAGCTTGGGAATGATGGCAAGGATGATGAGAGCCGTGAGATTGACAGCAAACAACCAAGGGTTGTAATTCGTGTAATGTGTAGAAGCGAGGAAACTTAGGCATGTATCATGAGATTCGTATCATGGCTGTGGTCCACACTCACAGCAATATTGGCGCGGTGACCAGCCACTTCTTTGATGGGGTATACTGCGCACCATCATCAATTTGCTCCCAGAGCGTGAGGTCGTCGTAAGCACCGGCATGTAGTTCGTTATCGAATGGGATGCCGGTTACCCAGTGAAACATGAGATACGACAACTAATTATATTGAGCGTCTGATTGGGTGTACGGGAGGTCATTGACACCCACTGCAAGGTATATCAAGTTAACGAGGGTCCAGCTAATTTGCTGCGTTATGCCAGGGAGTGTATCGATGATGATCTTGCCCGTGAAGACGAGAACGACGTGGATTAACCATGCGCCTGTAACATGACGCTGGCATTGAGTAAAATCGAACTATTCATATGCTCCCCACACACCTTTGGCGTTGACCCAATTTGCGTTGATGTTGACGTACGCACTCCTGTCGAGCAATTCTTCTACTCGCTCCCCGACTTCCTCGACCTTGACGATGCTGCCACTTCTTTTTCGGCCCTTAAGGCTGGTGTTCTGGTGAGGCAGAGAGAGTTGTGGAAGCTTGATGGTTGGCGGGGGACTCATGGCAGGGATTGGGGAGTGGCAGGACGGTGCTGCGCGGTTCTACGCAGTAATGCAGGTCGTACATACGAAAGAGGGCAAGGCAAATACTTAGACAGGACAAACACGTACAAATAACATGCCTGCCAACACGTGATTCATTTACGCTTGCGCTCGTCGACGCCGGCGACGACGACAGCGACGACAAGGACAACCCTGACGAACAGACAGACATTGGGCCAATATCGATGTTGCTGCAATGGTGTAACCTGAAACCGCTCGGACCTTCCAAATTGGCTGCCATACGGTTTTCATTTCCATGTAGGGTCCAAGCTGTCAAGATATTTCCGACAGGCGTGAAGCCGTTCGCAAACTGCCCGGATATTGTCGCGTGGGTCTCTGTCTTGGCGCGTTTGATCAATGCTGATATGCTCTGTAGACGTACCGAGCCTCATTCGTTCTTCACCGATGTTTATTTCAACGCCCAACCTGTACCAGGTTCGCAGGATGGGAAACATAAGCTCAAGGCACCCAATGCACTCATCCCGACTGTGATCGCGTACTCGGGTGGGCAGACCGAGTTTGCGATTAACATGGGTGATGATGCACGTATCCACTCTTTTATTTTCGTTCGCCTTGAACCTGACCAGTCCATTTAGTTTGTAACGCGGCTGATGATCGTGCGCGGGGACTTTGAAAGCGTGTCTATGGCCGTATACGGAGAAGTCGTCACGGACGCAGTCGCGTCTGTGACGTCCTACACGCCAGGATTACTACAACTTCCTGAACCAGTCTCCATTTCACCTGCACTTTATCTTGCCAACGCTTCTGATCCGACGTGCCTGGCAAGACAGCTCCTTGCTTTGATTCCAGGCGCCCCCTCACTCAATCTCGTCATTCGTCTGATGTTCTGTTTGAAGCCCTCCAACGACGATTGGGATCTCCCTGAATTCCCCCATCTCTACTCTGACTTGAACGAGGAGGACATGGATATCGATCTTGATTCAGCATTTCGCTGCCTGAGCCGCCCGGTGGCCGAGGATGCTTCAGTCGAATCTCTGCAGAGGTTCGCAGAGAAGATTGCAGATGCAATCGGTCCAATGGTCTGCAGTGACTTCATTCGACGGATAATTTTCTAGGCTGACAATCTCTCGCTGCAAGTAGGACGATACTCAGACTTATCTCGTGTCCGGAATACTATGCCGCTCTGCTTCACAAAACCCCCACCTTGCACAAGCCCTCATGGTGTGTCGACTACATGAATTACTAGTAATTCGTTCATTGATCCTCATCCCAGCAATCAATCGACGTGGAAAACGTGTTTGACGCTTCTAGCCTGGATGACGATGACACGATATATACCTTGTTGGATGCATCAACCAACCCCGACATTTCAGAATTGCTCAACGTCGACTGGTTCAAAGATATGCTCCAGTCTGTGGAGTCAGCACCCACAGCCCGACGGGAAGTTAAGAAAAGTGCTCAACGACTAACAGCTCGACTGCGGCATTGGCAAGTATTCGAAGACGCCTTATCGAACCCTGAAGGTAATTTTGTGGATGCTTGCCAGTTTCTAAGGGAAATAGGAAGCGAAGAGAAATCGTTTGGTATTTGGTTGAGCTGCATGACAATGCATAAGGATCTCTGGGCGAGCTTGCAGGACGGATCACCCCGCAGTGATGGCCCGCTTGCATCGCTTTTAGACCCACCCTCGACAGCGATATCCCATGGTGATTTTCTCGGATTTGTTAAAGCTTACATCGGGGTCGCATCTGTTCTTGCGGTCTACGCTTGGTCAGATAGTCTACCAAATGACCAGTGTAGAGAACGTACGTTGGGGGTGTTACGATCATGGCAAGACATTCCAGGCTACCGCGAAGTACATTCTCTCACCAAACTCCCTGGAGTGTATCTAACCATAGCGTCACAGATAGTCAACCATCTTCTGCTACTCCGCCAAATGACCTTCCGGCTGGAATGCATGACGATAGACAATGACCCACCAGCTCAATCAGGCATTCACGCAGAAAATATCATTTTGAATCTCGTCAACGAACCTCGATGTTACCTTAGTTCAGATTTCGTCAAGTGCTTGCGGTCTTGGCAGCCATTCTCCTTGACGTACATCAGTGAAGAGGAGCGTATTTCGTTACATAGGGCAGCTACGATAGCCGACGATGGACTATTCGGTGCGATGGAGGAACTTCTCCGGACGGATTCCCCGCCATTCGATTTCGGCCGGGTACGTGGATTGAGAGTTGCCTTTGCTATTATCCTTCGTGAACTTGAGGAGGACGAAGATGGGGACTGGAATGTCCTCGACACGGCATGGAGAGGAGGCATACAGGGCATGGTATTTCACGTCATAGATCTGGCATCCTCTGTCAGCCAGGAACTCAAGACCTTGTGTTCTCTCCACATGACACAACCGCGAGAAGCAGGGATTGTAGAGCAACTGCTGTTGCTGGCTGATGAACTGTTGCCTCTTATCATCCACCTCGAGCCTCTTTCGGTAACAACCAGTCGGTCCATGCGCTGCGTCATCGTGGCGATTGCGGATATCTTCACCTGTGCCAACTTGGTTCTGTCACAAACACCAGTACCATCCTCTTTAGTGGTAACCGGAAAGCGCGTCCGGCAGACTTGTGTGGTTTTTCTTCGCCGACTCTCCGAGATGCGGGAGGTAGACTCCCAAAAGCGGGGACCTGCACTTTTCCTTCGAACACTCTTCGAACACGGCCTCCGATTGGACAATATCGATCCAGCCCATCGCATTCGGGAGGTATACACCCTCGTCGACTCTCTCATGCCTGATACTGCTTCAGAAGCAGCACAATCCAACTCGAGATGGGTATTATCCGTCGTTCCCCATGTTCTCACCGACATGGGCACGTTCTTCCGTGCCCTAGACGTCGATAACAAACTCGCTTTCCTCGATCGGCTCGTTTCCCTAGATAATGGAACTCTAGATGTCGGCGAGTGGCTGCTAGCGGAAGAATTCAAGCACATGACCAACGTTGCTAGGCGCCTTGGGTGCATGCGAGGTCCGCATCACACCATCGCGCAGTACGAAGTCAATCTCTGCCTTCAATTCATTGCCAGGCTAATGGACAAGCCATCTCAACATTCAACCATGTGTGTGAATACGATCTGTATGATGCCGCAGGTTGGCTATGCGCTCACCGACACCATCACCTCCATGTTGAGCGCCCGCCTGCATTCCACGTACCTCATACAAATCACCCAAATCCTCGCGTCCTCTCCTTTGGTGACGGATCCAACCCTCAAGTTTGCGGTCGCCCTCGCACTGGTCCGTGCTGTCTCCGTGGCAGAACTAGGTATTGGTATCGGTGAGACGTTCGACGCTATCCGAGTCATGCTCTCCACCGTCAACGAAGCAGAGCTCGCTCTAGACCGACTCTTATGGGAATTCGGACACTGTCTCTCGTCAATTGCAGGGTCCGGGAACAGCTTCGACTCACTGGACGTCCAAAGCGTCGTCCGGGCGCTTGACTGGCTCCGTGACAAACTTCCAGGTCCATCCGACCTTCCCGGACTCTCCTGGGACAAGTGGGACAAACTCTGCGAGGTATTCCAAAACGGCGTGCTACCGGATATGTACCCCGCCTTGAAAGCCATCAAGGGAAAACTGACGCCGCTCCCTGATTCGTCGATTCCGACGACAGTGATCCCGGATGCGCGCGTGCGTCCACTGGCCATGTCAATCCATGCGCTTGAGGAGGTGTTGCAGCCGCCTGCCCCGGTCCCGTGTACGCCGACGCGAAAATACAGGTCAATCCCTCCAGGACGGGATCGGGACGTGCTGGGGTTGGTAGCACTCTCGCCACCGACGGCGTTGTTGAGGTCACCAGCGATCTCTGGACTGTCAAAGACGTACACAAAGAACGATTTTAGGGAGTTGAGGCAGACGCCGTCCGCGAGGCAGAATACGAGCCGGATGCCGAGTTTGCACGTAGATGTGAGTTGCCCTCTTTTGTGTTCTTTCCCTCTATCTCTGGCGTCCTTTTTTTCGCCCCTGCGCTTCGTGTGGGAGGACGCTACTGAATTGGTTTGCCTCCCTCTCGTGTTGACATATAGGAATTCGAGCTTGGTGGGGTCACGTTATCGCCTCTCGTTCAGCCGCAGTCCGTTTCGGTACCCATCGACCCTAATACCACGGGAGTGCAGCCGTTTGGTCTCGGAGCGCCGTTCAGCATGAGCTAGGCGTATTTTTGAACGAGTTGAGTGAGGTGACATTTTTTGCTATAGGAGTTGTGTACACGTTTCTGGTTTCATATGCACTTGGCAGAGGGGTGTTACCAGCTGGATGAATGAAATTCTGGGACAGGACCACGTAGATGTACATTGGAAGATTGGAATATGTTGATGGACACTACGGCGTTCTACGAAGTCATTCGAATGTTCCGGACCTGCCGCTGACGGTAAATGACTCGATTGAGTCCGTGATCACCAACTACTATTAACTGCGCTTGCTTGGGACGTCGCTCATCACTACACCCTTCGGCTGGTGTTTCAGTACGTACAGCGTCCTCCGGGCGAAGCGGCGTATTATTCGTTTCGTTGTCACCATGTGGCACTCCCAAGATGGCATCTACCAGAACGGTGGACGATACTCGCGCTCGGCGCGTACTGTTACGGCCACCCAGAAGAACAGCGTCGTTGTCCAAGGTGTTCTCGCTACATAACAGAATCCATTGCGTTGTTTGGGTGTAGTACTAGATCCTGTGCACCGTTGCCTTTTTCAAGGACCTGGCTCGCACATTATCCCAGCACTCTCCCAAACTACCATCATTGTCGAATCAAGTTCAGGCAGTCTAAATGGATTCAAAAGGTATTTGTCTCTTTTTGCTGGCGTGGAGACCGGTGAAATGATGTGCCTGTCAGTCGATCAGTTCCATTTACGGGCGATATCCCTTGCCGCCAAGTTTACGCAAGGAGGCGGGAGCAATTATATCAATCAGGCGATCGTCCTCGATCGCGAAGCACTAGGACTTTGCTCACTCGGCCACCCAAAGCGATATGTCTGCTTGACATGGCTTGGACTTCACCTGCGTGACCGTTACAACCAGCTCGGGGCGGTGACAGACCTCGAGGAGGCCATTGTGCTCGGCCGGGAATCACTGGCGCTCTGCACGGCAGGGCATCCAGCCCAGTCGATGTGTTTGGGCAACCTTTCGGTTTACCTTTCCACTCGGTACAACCGGCTCGGGTGGACGGAGGACCTAAACGAGGCCATTGTCCTCGACCGAAATGCACTGGCGCTTCGCCCACCAGGGCACCCAGATCGATCAGCATCTTTGAACAACCTCGCAATTCGTCTCTCCACTCGGTACAACCAGTTCGGGGCGATGGAGGACCCCGACGAAGCCATTTCCCTCGACCGAGACGCACTGGCACTTCGCATGCCGGGGCATCCAGATCGGTCAATGTCGTTAAACAATCTCGCAGTTCGTCTCTCCACCCGATACAGCCAACTCGGGGTGATGAAAGACCTCAATGAGGATGCACTGGAGCTTCGCCCACTGGGGCACCAACATCGATCGGACTCGTTGATAAACCTTGCAGGCTACTTGCGTACTCGGTTCACACAGTCGAGTCAGTTAAAGGATAGGGAGGAGCTGTTCCATCTCTACACTCAGCTAACAC
>JBBPUP010000043.1:0-15245 GCA_038094735.1 Exsudoporus floridanus
GATCCCTCTATCCAATTCACCTACTTTATGCTTTTCACAGGCGTCGCATATTCGATTACTGCATTCCCCGTTCTATGTCGTGTCCTCACAGAACTCAAATTGCTCGATACACATGTCGGTATCATCGCCCTTTCCGCAGGCGTCGGCAACGACATTATTGGCTGGACGCTACTCGCCCTGAGTGTTGCGCTCGTGAATGCCGGCTCGGGCCTGTCAGCGCTATGGATTCTGCTTGCCTGCATCGCCTTCATCATATTTCTCTTGCTGCCGGTCAAATTTGTCATGCACTGGCTAGCGCGCAAGACAGGTAGCACAGAGAATGGACCCACCGTGTTTTACGTGACCGTAATCATGATCCTGGTTTGGGCCTGTGCCTTCTTCACCGATGCTATCGGAGTGAATGCCATCTTTGGTATGCTGCGCGGTATCTGGTTGTAACCCTTGTCTGACACATCCGCAGGTGCATTCCTTGCTGGGCTTGTGGTCCCGCGAGAGGGTGGTCTCACAATCACCCTCACAGAGAAATTGGAAGACATGGTCTCGATCATCTTTCTGCCGATCGTATGTATCTTATCCTTATTTTCCGGTTGCATTCATGTGTCTATCATGTACAGTACTTTACGTTATCTGGCCTGAACACGAATCTCGGATTGCTCAACGATGGTCAGCCTCCTGGAGTAACTCATTTCTGTGACCATTGACACAGGACTGACAGGTATTACCTGGGCCTTCACCATTGCTATCATCGTGCTTTCCTTCTCAGGCAAGTTTGGTGGATGCACGATTGCGTCCAGGTTGGCGGGTTATGGCTGGCGTGAATCGGGGACGATTGGTGCACTGATGAGTTGTAAAGGGTTAGTCACCGAGTGGTCCATCTTTCCTGTCGCTCATCCCTCCGATAGCTTGGTCGAACTCATTGTTCTGAACGTAGGACTCCAGGCAGGTATTCTCTCGCAGAGGGTCTTTTCCATGTTCGTCCTCGAGGCACTCACTCTGACGTTCATCACGACCCCCCTCGTGCTGGCACTCTACCCGTCTGACCGCCGTGTTCGGGCCGATGGGATTGCACCACCGGTGGAAGACGACGAGCGTGGACAAGGTGATGAGAAAGGGTCGATCATCACCGCGGAGCAGCTTTTGCGTCATCGGTTCACAGTCGTCCTCGACAAGCTGGATCACATTCCCGGGGCAATGGCACTCGTGCAACTCATCCTTCCGCCGCGTGGTATACGCTCTGACGTCACGCCGACCACGACGACGACCCACATGACAGACATGACGGGGGTGCCTGACGTGAGCATGGAAGCGCTTCAGCTCGTCGAGCTCTCTGACTGGACGTCTACGATGATGAAATCGTCAGTTGCGGACAGTCTAGTCCGCACGGATCCTGTACTCGGCATATTCAAGATGTTTGGGGAGCTGAACGAGTTGACTGTGACGACGTCGCTGTCGGTCGTTCCGTATAACAATTTCGCTCACAGTGTTGCAGAACACGCGCAGAGGCATGGATCTCACCTCGTTTTGCTCCCATGGTTGCTGCCTGCCGCTCCGACGGTTGCCGATACGCCAGAATCCGGCGTAACTGTGAGCGGGGGTAAGGGCGGTTACAACCCGTTCGACGCACTCTTTGGTGGGGTCTCTGGTAGCAAGATGGATATACCGCCGTCGGAGGTGCACTCCCAATTCGTGCGCGGGGTGTTTTCACAGAGCAAGACGGACGTGGCGCTTTTCATCGATACGGGAGACCGATCAGGTGGCCGCCTCGGGGGGTCTTTACATGTCTTTTTTCCCTTTTTTGGGGGACCAGACGACCGTCTGGCACTCGAACTTGTGGTTCAGTTGTGTTTGAATCCGAGGATGACGGCAACGGTGGTGAGGATGACAGAATGCGAGGGGGCTATTGAATCTGGTGGGCGTCTTGGAGAGGAGTTGGAACGGCCACCAGTGGCACATTCCAAGGATAGGTTGGATGCGAGCGGACCGATGGGGCTTATCCCATTCGGCGATGGAACGTCGGTACGCCGTCATCTATTACTTAATAGTTCCTTCACCAAATTGACGGTTGACCTTCCCCCGTCTCTTTTATTGGGTATCAGGCTACGATCCACAGTCGGCAGACGACGCAGACCCGTCTCCGCTCTGAGGCAGCTGACAACATTGTCTGGTCCAAATATGCCTCTTCCACCACCACCCCCACCACCTCGTCGGCTACCCACACTCATACGCAAACCGATACTGCTAACCCCGCCTTCCGTGATGCCCTCTCGCGCATTCACTTCTCTGACGTGCATACGCCAGGACCACTTCACGCTGCCATTCACCACGCCCGTGCCCTCCGGGAGACCTCCCCCCGACCTCTCATCGTTACCGGCCGGTCGAAACGACTCGCAAAGGAGAGTCACGACGCGGAGATGAAAAGGGTGATGGAGACCTGTCGGTCCGGAGTCGGGGCGGAGGTCCTGCGGAGGACGATTGGGGACATCGGTGCTGCGATGGTCGCAGCTGTTGGATCGGCGAGTGGGATTGTAGTGGTGCAGGCTGCCGAGGTAGGTTTGGAGGGTGGTCGTTGAGCGTCAAGCGCTGGATGTTTTTAGAACGCATGCCCACGCGGTAGCCTACTCAAGAGTCATCGATGGTACACGATCGGGCATATGACCTTTCTTTGCATCGCCGTCGCCAGCTATGCTCTCCGGTGTCAGTCGCATAACAATCTTACATGCACTCAGACTCTCAGTCTGGGGCATTATGTACATTCTCGAGTGTATTTCTTGGCTGTAAAATATTGAAAATCCCGGTATGTTGCTTGTGTGCAAACGGTGACACTGTCCCGCGCTGCCTCTTATCACCGAATTAGTATGGTTGTACAGCCGCATTGTTAGGATATTCCAACATGATGCATGACTGATGATCAATGATCCACTTCTTTTTGGTCCAGTCCGTACCTGGTAGTCATTTACGTTCGAGTACTTGATCTAATAGTCTGGGACCCAGCCCGTCTACAAGGCTGCCGTCGATCCCGATGAGGCGGATGGCAGCCTCATAGACAGACTGGGCACCAGACTGTTGATCAGATCTAGATCCTACAGTGACTTTCAACCCATCATCGACTCAGGTAGTTTCGGTGCATCCATACGACAACTCTCTGGCGTTATCTAGGATGGCTTTCTCGGCCCCCGTTTCGCCTCGCATTTTGAATTTATGGGTGGAAGATTCTTCTAGATTGGGCTTACGGAAGCGCCAGTGAATACTTGTGACCTTGACGGCGAGGCTAAGAACCAGGGCCTTGACGATATTTTTGTGCCTGCTGGCGCTATTCCTATGCCTGTTCCGCGAGTGCACGGTAGCGCTATGTGCGTACCTCGGACACGCAGGAGGCACGTACATACAACCGATCCTCCACACGCATCGGCAATTCTCTCGTCTTAAAGGAACTCGTGCCCTGTCACCTGTCTCCGGCAGCATCGAGATACGTATTCGGAAGTGATAGTTCGATAGCGTTCCCATAGGATGATGGCATCCGCCTCGGGAAGCATCAGATCCATTCATGGAGTACTCACATTTCCTAGCCAAGTGCGTCTTCACCTTCAGGCCGATTGGAAATTGTTCAGCGGGCAATGGATATCATGTCATTTGCACGTTGGGTTGTGTCTGATGACAAGGTGGTGGTCTCGTTTATTCCAAGTGAGTCTTCCTATGTCTGTATGCGACTATGATGTTCACCTAAGTTGATAGAGGACTGGTGCTCATCGACGAACATTGAATATCAAAACTAAAAAGGAAGGATTTTCTGTGGTGAGTTGGTCCCACGAGTTATGGGGATGGAGGAAACCTTGTCAAGCAAGGCGACACATTCCAAGGTTCGTTCCAACTTGAAATTGCGCCTTTTTCTGTATGACGGATTACTGTCTACCTTCTCATAAGGGGACGAAAATGTTTACCAGGACCCCGTGAGAGTACTACAAAAGTCACATGGTGTGACAACCTTGGGACTCCCGCCAAAAATGATGACAATATTATCTAGAACCTAGTGCCCGGTAAAGTAGGAGGGGTGTAAACTACAGTGTTAATTTCCACCTGTAATTTACTGTGATTTACAGCTCGATGAGGAGACACAGCTTTATGATGGGTAAATTAGGGTAAATTAGGATGCCAGTGGTTGGCACCGCCAGAAGGGTGCTGTAGCCACTCCTGACTTGTGACTCCGAGTCAGATGTCAACCCCAGGTTTGCTATTGGCTGGCGGCAACAATACCGACGTCAGAGTGGGGTTGTCGGACACTATGGTGACACTGGCAGTGCTCAACATCACGACTCTGATGTCAGAGCAAATTATGAATTGAGAATTTGTGGGTGCCTGCTAGAATCTACATGGATTCAGACACGAAGTCTAAGCTACACAAACTTCGACACTATCTTGAACATCTTCCAGATTTCCTACCTTTCCGAGATGCAGCAGACTCAGTATATGGATTCAGCTCCTTCGGCTTCAATGAATCTGACGAGGAGGATTACAGACTAGAGGGGGCAGTCAACCGTCAGCTGGAAGTCCGGCTTGGTCATCGAAGAGATGGTCCAGGAAAGGGGTCCAGGTCTCTCACCAGTGGTCACCATACTAGAGGAATACATTACGAAGCTTCCTGACACTGTTATTCTGAGAAAGTGGGTCAACGACCTTATTATTTCTGCATATCAAGCATTCGAGAAATCTGGACATCCTGTAAGTTTCAAGCAATATCTGTATTCTCCACTATCACTTACCAATTTCGATCATGGAGCCTGATCGTTATGATGGCTTTGAAGACGAGGGGCAGCCAACAAACTGTATGCAAAAGGAGCAGACCCCTTTGACTGGCCAGTTCGAGCCACAACGGAAAGTACTTTGGATTGGTGGGCAGCTATGCAGAAACACTCGGATGCAGACATACTTGGGGTACAGTCAATTTTTAATGCCACTGCACACATAACTAACTTATTCTGGCCTGTTGTGGTCACTTGCATTGAAAGTTTTCTTGGCAGTTCCAATCTCCATGGCCAACGAGCGCACAATGTCGACCATCAGATGACTCAATGCTCTGCGACGTGGCTCACAGCATGTCAGTACACTCCAGGACCATATCAAGATACGCGAATGGCATCGTTATGATCCAAGGTTGGAGGTATGTTTGCTTTCCATTTCTGGCTCACCTGGACTGTCTGGTGCTCACGGTGCTCTCAGATTAGAACACCAAACCACCTTTCAAACCAGCTGTTTACTGGCTTGTCATAGACACGACTACCTCGGGCCGAAAGCGAACTGCATCAGATCTCGATGACGACCCTCCTGGTTCTGCCAGATGTACACCTCCACAACCATGCCAATTTGATCCATCAAACAGCTTGGACTCTGAGTCAGACTTGGATGTGGACTCGGATCTAGATGGATTTGGAGTAGAAGCTGAGGGCGAGCACACTGTGATGGCCAGTTCTAGTAAAGGTATTGCCCGAGCACCAATCGACGACGGTGCTCGTTGGCTTGACAAGAGGCGAGGCCCACATGGGAAGGCGAAATTTGCTGAATGTCAACAATTGATGCTCAAAGGAGTGGACGATATTAAATTCCCATTCCCATTCTTTCGGGATATTCTGGATGATGCTTCCAAGTCACGTTTGCAGACCTCTACTGACACTAATATCACAAAGACGGCATCGAAAACGTTGCCGCAAGCTGTTCCAACTGCATCCGACTGGGCAAGCTGGTAAATATGCCGAATTTACCCAATTTTACCTTCAACTTTACCCTCGATGACAGCGAAAATCGCATTTTTGCTGGTCAATTAACGTCATTTTACCTTCCTGTTAATTAGCAGTTATTTACATAGGTGAAATAGAGCAACTAATGCTCAGTTGTTAATTTACGGGTTAACTAGGCTGACATTCCTGATTTACTGAGCACTACTAGAACCCGGGCTACCGCCAGGGAGTGAAGAACACATCTAACATTCTGGCGGACGTGAAACAATTCCTTGCGCCGCAAATGAGCACGAAAGTGTCCAACATGAGTGATCATGACGAGTGACCGTTGTGACGTAGCATCTGCCAGGTGTAAGCATGCCACTTTGAATGTCCGGCAGCGCTGGAGCACGTTGTCAGGTTCCGAGCTACCTTCATCATCCAACTCCTCCACCTCGCCCCATTGTTCTGCCATTCCTTGAGACATAGCAGCAACTGCGGTTGCATTTCCGTCCTCACCCTGAATCAAACTCCGATTGATGGTTTTCATAGATTCCACTTCCACAGTTTTTCATAAGTTGTCGACGATGCATACGCTGAATAACATTCTATTCATGTAGTAAATATTTACTGGAGCACTCTCCACACAACGCACGTGCAAGCAAAGGCCTCAGGAAGGTTGAGCTTCTCCCGATACATCACTATATCATAATACATGTGAGTTCATCAATCCGGATTCTGGGGTAGGTAACACCCACGGTGGTGACCCACCTTCGGAAGCCTTGAAGTCATATCGGAAGCACTTGGTGGCCTGCGGTCTCGCGGACCTGTGTGTTTATGCAGGCATTGAATATCAAACTCGGGGCACTTCGGACTACGGCAGATG
Organism: Exsudoporus floridanus; assembly: GCA_038094735.1. Classification (NCBI taxonomy): domain Eukaryota; kingdom Fungi; phylum Basidiomycota; class Agaricomycetes; order Boletales; family Boletaceae; genus Exsudoporus; species Exsudoporus floridanus. The sequence goes on from JBBPUP010000043.1 coordinate 6,595, forward strand.
TAGTTCCGTTGCACCAGTGTACAGAATGTATCGTGTGGAGCTTCCAGGCGAGTTATCCGCGCGAGAAAAATGCGAGCAAAAATACCTCTCATCTTCGGTCGGCTAGACTTGATGGAGATCGTACATCTGTACAATTTGGATGATTGTTTGACCTAACTAATCCTGGGGAAGAATTTCCGGGGTGGGAGGTGGTGAAGGTTTGGGAATTCGAAGTTCCGGAGCTCCAGGATTCAACGTTTCAACCAGAATTCGTTTCTTCGTACAATTTGGACGATTCGGAAAGTGTAGCACGCTAATCATCTCGCTGAGACTCCCTCCTAAGGTAACCAGGAATGCTGTGTGCGAAAATGAGCGAGAACAAGTCCGTCTGATGGAGCAAATAGACATTTTTGTTCGTAATCAAGGTATTCCAATACTATAAGCTGGAGCTATTTCTACCCATGTGACCTCCCTGTTCGTAATCAAGAATCAAGATACATTCTATACTGCACAAATTTCAGTACTGCTCTGCCAACAGTGGTAACCAGTGACCTTTGTGATGCCGTTTGGAGAATGACATACAAAATCTACTTGAGCAACAAACCCCGAACAAAAACGTCGAACCGCTAGTCAGCGGGAAAACGCTCTCTGAGAGTCGAATGGTCGTATCATGAGAGGCATTTTTGCTCACATTTTTCCCACGTGGCCAAGGACTCACTGACACTCAGCTTCTTGAACATGAGACTTGCCACATTGGACGTCCGGAGCAGGGATAGGAGATAGTCTAGTGCTTTGGAGTACATGGACTAGATGCCAGTGTTTGATCACCTTCATTGTGACTGGTGCCACGACCAGCTGAAGTTCGGCCTGTATGATCGGTGTCTGAATGAATTCTGCCATCGTCTACCATGCGTTTCCAGCAATTGCCAATGGCAGCGCACTGCCAGCAACATTACAACCTCTACGCCGACCAGTCGAATCCTGTAGAGCGGTTTCAGATTCCATCCATAGACCCTGTCGACGAAAAACTGCGGTATTACAAGTGCTAGAACCCTCTGACTCAGTGGCCCAATTGGAGATGGACTTTGGCATCGATCCAGTGGGTTCCGGGCTCTATCGACTTCCTGTTCCACACAAGGCCGAGTGATACGGCTCTTCACGCCTCGCGACTGCAAGCATACACAATGACGCCATCGGGACGCAAGATGCGCGCGCCGGTTGAGGTGCGTAGATGCATACGGGGCCGACGATCAGGTCAGTAGTACGCAACGTCTCAGATGAACTTTGGTATGAATGATGCGGAACCCAGTACCACATATTGCATTTCCAATGCGTACATTCAAGTACCACATAAAGCCTCTGCTCATCCATCTCGGACCCACATTAGAACTTCTCTCGCATTCCAATCCCTCTCTATTGCAATGTCCGTATATTCGGGTGCTACCGTCTGCCTCTTCAATCATCTTTCGAAGCGAGAGGCAACCGGAGAGGTCCTTCTGTCTTTCTCTCTCATCGTTCCCGAGCTCATCCCTCCTACAGGGCGGTCTCCTCGCCGGGACCGATCCCGCAGCGTTCACGGCTTCGGATGCCTTGAGGCTATGGATCGTCCAAGTTGGTAAGCCTTCCATACCAAACTCATCACCATTTCCTCAATGCCCGGTAGGAATAATCATGATGATGACCCAGCTTCTCTCCCTTGGCTTGCGACATCTCAGACAACCAAAAGTCGTCGCAGAAGTGCTCGGTGGTATTCTACTAGGTATTCCATTCACCTTGCTATCACCTTCTTGTTCAATTCGCTCTTCACTAGGCCCAACCGCATTCGGAAGAATACCAGGCTTCACAAATAACATATTTCCCGCCGTGTCCCTCCCATACCTATCTCTTGTAGCTGATATTGGCCTCTGTCTCTTTCTTTTCCTCGTTGGCCTCGAAATTGACATCAGCGTCATCAAACGCAATGCACGCATGTCAGTCATTGTATCCTTGGCAGGAATAGCCCTTCCATTTGGTCTCGGCACAGCCCTCTCCATCCCTCTATACCATCACTTCATTGATCCCTCTATCCAATTCACCTACTTTATGCTTTTCACAGGCGTCGCATATTCGATTACTGCATTCCCCGTTCTATGTCGTGTCCTCACAGAACTCAAATTGCTCGATACACATGTCGGTATCATCGTCCTTTCCGCCGGCGTCGGCAACGACATTATCGGCTGGACGCTACTCGCCCTGAGTGTTGCGCTCGTGAATGCCGGCTCGGGCCTGTCAGCGTTATGGATTCTGCTTGCCTGCATCGCCTTCATTATATTTCTTTTGCTGCCGGTCAAATTTGTCATGCACTGGCTAGCGCGCAAGACGGGTAGCACAGAGAGTGGGCCCACCATGTTTTACATGACGGTCATCATGATCCTGGTTTGGGCTTGTGCCTTCTTCACTGATGCTATCGGTGTGAATGCCATCTTTGGTATGCTGCGCGGTATCTGGTTGTAACCTTTGTCTGACACATCCACAGGTGCATTCCTTGCTGGGCTTGTGGTCCCGCGAGAGGGTGGTCTCACAATCACCCTCACAGAGAAATTGGAAGACATGGTCTTGATCATCTTCCTGCCAATCGTACGTATCTTATCCTTTTCTCCGGTTGCATTCATATATCTGTCATGTACAGTACTTTACGTATTCTGGCCTGAATACGAATCTCGGATTGCTCAATGATGGTCAGCTTCCTGGAGTAACTCATTCTCTGTGACCATTGACGCGGGAATGATAGGTATTACCTGGGCCTTCACCATTGCTATCATCATGCTTTCCTTCTCGGGCAAGTTTGGTGGATGCACGATTGCGTCCAGGTTGGCGGGTTATGGCTGGCGTGAATCGGGGACGATTGGTGCACTGATGAGTTGTAAAGGGTTAGTCACCGAGTGGTCCATCTTTCCTGTCGCTCATTCCTCTGGTAGCCTGGTCGAACTCATTGTTCTGAACGTAGGACTCCAGGCAGGTATTCTCTCGCAGAGAGTTTTTTCCATGTTCGTCCTCGAGGCACTCACTCTGACGTTCATCACGACCCCCCTCGTGCTGGCACTCTACCCGCCTGACCGCCGTGTTCGGGCCGATGGGATCGCACCACCGGCGGAAGACGACGAACGCGGACGATATGATGAGAAAGCGTTTATCATCACAGAAGAGGAGCCTTGGCGTCATCGATTCACGGTCGTCCTCGACAAGCTGGATCACATTCCCGGTGCGATGGCACTCACCCAACTCATCCTTCCACAACGCAGTATCCCGTCTGACGTCACGCTGACCACGACGACGATTCACACGATAGACAAGGTGACAAAGATGCCTGACGTGAGCATGGAAGCGCTTCAGCTCGTCGAGCTCTCTGATTGGACATCTACGATGATGAAATCATCGGCTGCGGACAGTTTAGTCCACACGGAGCCTGTGCTCGGTATATTCAGGATGTTTGGGGAGTTGAACGAGCTGGCTGTGACGACGTCGCTGTCGGTCGTTCCATATAACGATTTCGCACATAGCGTTGCGGAGCACGCCCAGAGACATGGATCTCACCTCATCTTACTCCCGTGGCTGCTGCCTGTTACCCCGACGGTCGCCGACTCGCCAGAATCCGGAGTAAGCATGGGCGGTCGCAAGGGCGAACACAATCCGTTCGACGTCCTCTTTGGTAGTGTCTCAGGGAGCAAGATGGATGCACCTCCGTCGGAGATACACTCCCAATTCGTACGCGGAGTGTTTTCACAGAGTAAGACAGATGTGGCACTGTTCATCGATACCGGGGACCAATCGGGTGTCCGGTTCGGTGGGTCTGTGCATGTGTTTTTGCCCTTCTTTGGGGGACCGGACGATCGGCTGGCACTTGAGCTTGTGGTTCAGCTGTGTTTGAACCCGAGGACGACGGCGACGGTGATGAGGATGGTAAAGCGTGAGGGGATGACAGATGCGGGTGTACGTCAGGGAGAAGACTCGGAACGACCGTTGATGGCCCAATCCAAGGATAAGGCGGATACGAGTGGGCCTATGGGGCTTATCCCGCTCAGCGACGGGATGTCGGTACGTCGACATCTATTATTTAGTATTTTCTTCACCAAACTGACGGCTGACCTTTCTTTATTTAGGGGATTGGGCATCAGGGTACGATTTACAGTCGACAAACGACGCAGACGCGTCTCCACTCCGAAGCAGCCGATAACATTGTCTGGTCCAAATATGCCTCTTCCATCACCACTACCTCCTCGTCTGCTACCCACACCAATACGCAAACCGATACCGCCAACCCTGCCCTCCGTAATGCCCTCTCGCGCATCCACTTCTCTGACGTGCATACCCCAGGACCACTTCACACTGCCATTCACCACGCCCGTGCCCTCCGGGAGACCTCCCGCCGACCTCTCATTGTTGCCGGCCGGTCGAAACGACTCGCAAAAGAGAGCCATGATGCGGAGATGAAGCAGATGATGGAAACCTGTCGATCCGGGTTCGGGATGGAGGTCCTGCGGAGGACGATTGGGGACGTCGGTACTGCGATGGTCGTAGCTGTCGGATCGGCGAGTGGGATTGTAGTGGTGCAGGCTGCCGAGGTAGGTTTGGAGGGTGGCCGCTGAGCGCCGAGCGCTGGATGTCTCGGGCATAGTTACGTGGTAGCTCACTCAAAAGTCGTCAATACTATAGCCCATCGAGCGTATATCTTGCTTTGTGTCGTAATTATTTGCGTTCTCGAGTCATGCTCAGGCGTCGATCGCATAAAAATATGCACTCAGAATAGTCTGGAACTTGGAGTGCCGACGGGGAGTCGGCCCAAGCCTTGCTCGCACATGGAGATTCGTTACCGTACCACGTGTTTGGAGTGGTAATTTGGTTAATAACTAAATACAGTTTTACAGTGTTACCGGTCCACAATGGAACGACTTTCTTCATCGTCTCTGGCACGGTGAATTTCGTCAAGAGATCCCCAGCTTCTTCAATTTCTCGTTCTGACGTCACCTGACACCCCGATGCCAGACTTCAACACAGATCCGTGGGGAAATGTTATTCTTATGACGCCTCGACATGGCGTTCGTAAACAATGGAACGATGCTTCAATGAGAAAACCTTGCAAAACGGCTCGTGCCATTAGTCAGCATTAGGAGAAGAACAAAAGGCACAATACAACGGAGATACAATGACGGGTTCAGCTCGCTCTCGCAATGCGTGTCCTTGTAACACGCAACATCGATCTCGACGTAGATTTGTCGAATGGAGCGCGAGGAATAATTATAGATATTATTCTGGACGCAGACGAGCGTGTACTTTTTGTTTTCGATTTTGTTGTGCGTCTTGAGCTTCATCATCCACCAGCCATCGTCTTCGTCAAAGCTTGACAAGCCACGTGCGCCTCCTCTTCGCGGCGTTGATACAAACATCGTTCTTATCGAACCCATCCACCGAACACTTCAATTGGACATGTGCATGAACCGCAATACGATGTCGAGAACTGTCCATCGAACACAACTTCTCATTACTCTCGCAGATGGCTGTACTGACTATCGGGTGCAAGGACAGCCTCTCTCATCCGCTATTGTGCGCATCGCGTCACCACCTAGTGGTGAAGGCGACCGTCTTCATGAATTGGACACCGCCAAGAGGAAATGGTGGAGTCAATTGAAAGCAGCAGTAACATCATACCACGTTATGAATAATGTACACCCCACGTACTCGAGATTCGATATGACTCCAAGCGTAACTCGTCGTATGGGCTAACAATTCCGGATTCTGCTGTTCGGTGTTGTTGCACAGGCTAAGAGGCCTTGCAAACAAGGTAATTGTGTTTAAAATTTAAATGTAACTTTTATCCCCTAAAATGTGAAAACCTTGCAGCAGTGTGTCGCTTGTGCGTAAACGACGACATCGTCCCGCGCCGCCTCCGCGTATAAGCGAAATTGGGCAGCTGAGGGAAAACTACTCAGTGAAGTGGAAATTACAGTTTACGCTCTATGGGCTTACATAATCACAACGTATACCTACCACTCTCCACTTGTATTCTCTTCCCTACCTGTTTGGCAAGGCTTAAACGCAGAAGAAATATTTTTTATTATTCTCGCTGCAAGGTCCGACATCCAGAATCCTGACGTAGAGTAGTCACTGAAGTAAGTACCACAGGTTAACATGATTATGTAATATGGTGGCTGTACAACCACACCGTGTTGGACATTCCAACATGATGCATGATGCATGAACCAATTAATCATGTCCTATATATACGCTGATCTGCTTGTTTTTGGTCTACTCCACTCCTGGTGGTCATTTCCGCTCCAATGCATTTCAACCGGAACCCTACAACGCCCTCCTACCTGTTAGTCTCAATATATGACAACTCTCTAGCAGGCAAATTGGCGGCCACTACGAAGACCACAGAAGCTCGAGGATGACTTTCTCAGTCCCCGTACCCCTACAAAATATTCGCGAATGTAAAATTCCTTTAGATCAGGCCTACGGGCACGAATTCGATGAATGCTACGACCTCGACAATGTTTCTGTAGCGCCGGTTACCTCCATTCCTATGTCCGGTCCCAAAAACTTGTGCGCCCTCATCCACGAGCGCATGGTAGTGCTGTGTGCGTACCTCGGGCACGCAGGAGTCATGTACAGCCGATCCTCCACACACATTCGCAATTCTCTCTGTCCGCGAGGAATCCGTACCTTGGCCCATGCCCCCTGGAGTCCTTATACATCCCTACCAACCTATACCCATCTTCATTTTCATGCTACCTGGAAATTGTCCCGGGGAATCACTGGGTGTGTCAGAAGGGTGACTTGACGACACAGAGACATTGCATGACGAATACCACTCCAGACAGCTTGTAACGTTGAACGTTGAGGCACATAAATTTCAATCTACACTTTGAGTTCGAGATCGCGCGTATCCTTGAAATTTCTGCCAACATTCCAAATTTGTTTCGACCTGTTATTAGGCCTTTTATACATGACGAACTAGACCTTATGCAGAGCGTCGGGAGGCAAAACCGTTTATACATGAATTGCTAAGTAACGAAGTTTACAAGGGTCACCCGGTGTGACAACTATGTGGCCAAAGGGTTGACAGCACTGAGTGAAGAACGAATCTAACGCAGTCTGGTAGGCATGTAGCTCCTCGCGCCGCAAATACGCATGAACGTTGGATGTGAGTGCGTGAGCGATTAAATCGATCAAGTGGAGTGAGTGCGGTGACGTCGCATCTGCCAGCTGTAAACGTGCTTCTTCGAACCTCCGACTCCTCCCGGCCCCTCCACCTCGATGACCTCGCCCCTTTGTTCTTGAGACACAACAGCAATTATCGTTGCATTTCCGTGACGCGGAACCCTCAAACTCTGATTAATTAAGCTTGATGGATTTAATGGATTCCACTTCCTCAGTTTCTCATAAGCAGTCGAAGACGATGCATACGGTGCAGAGGCCCTCTGACCGCAGCTACAGGGTCCCGCTGACAAACTGCACTGGCAGGGTCCTGACCACCAAAATTTCGGCATCTGATAACGCATGATGGCAGCCCAAAGTCAATAATTACAAGTGCTGGTGTTAAAGGCGGTCTTTTACCGCCAGAAATCTGTTATGATAATGTTGATCGTTCCTTCCGAAAGGGGAGCGAATGGTCAACAATACAGCCACCTCGCTTACTAATCCTGTCGTACTTGACTAGTCAAGTACGATTCTACTACCTGGACTTAGCATTCTGTTAGTGCAGTAAACGTCCACTATTCATGTAGCACACTCGCAGGCCAGGGTCTCAATGGAGAGGCTAGGCCTGGCCCGATAGTGTGAGTTCATCAACGGGCAACTTGAATGCCGTTGAACTACAGTAAGCCTTGAAATCATATTGGAAGCATTGGGTAGCCTGCAGTATCGCGGACCTGCATGCTTGCGCAGGCATTGAATATCAAACTGGGACCACTTCAGGCTACGGCAGTCACTGCAGTAGCTCCCTTGCACTAGCGTACAAAGTGGGTAACACGCTCCACGCGTAATTAGCTATTAATTGTTATCCTTTTCAGGCAATTCGGCCACATGGGAGAAACGTGAGCAAAAACACCTCTTATTGGATCAGCCACAGCGATGCCACCACGCAGATGCTACCGTTCGACTCGAATCATCCAGGTAAGAATTTCCGGAACGACACGCTGGAGCTCTGGAAATGTTCACCCAGGATCCGTTACATGGTGATAACTTACATTCTGCGGGGTGAAAGTACTACAGTGTAACATTCTAGGTGAAACCAACCTTTCCCTCTCCCTCAAAGCTATACTCTCACAAGTTCCATGTGTGCGAAAGTCAACGAGAATTTGTCTGATGGAAGTAAATGCTTAGATGGATGTATTACTGCTCGTAATCAAGATACCTATATAGCACAGAATCAGGATAGTCTGCTCTGGTGACGTTTTGGCATTCAGAATGGCACACAAAACCTACTCGAGCACCAAATCCCGAAAACTAGAAACGCCAGATTTTCTTCTACTATTGGCAGTCAACCCCTGAGTCGAATGGTGCCGTATCTCGAGCTCCAGCAATTTCCGTGCTGAGGTTGAGGCACCGTGATCGACGGACGATGTCGATGCTCCAGCAGGCGTTATTGCTCACACTTTTCCCACGTGGCCAAGGAGAGCAAAAAATGCTCAGGC
>JBBPUP010000043.1:15345-25503 GCA_038094735.1 Exsudoporus floridanus
TCTCGAGCTCCAGCAATTTCCGTGCTGAGGTTGAGGCACCGTGATCGACGGACGATGTCGATGCTCCAGCAGGCGTTATTGCTCACACTTTTCCCACGTGGCCAAGGAGAGCAAAAAATGCTCAGGCAAGTTTCAATGGATTTGTCAGAGTGGAGAGTACAACTTCTGGAACAGGGATAGGAGATAATGTAGCACTTTGGACTACGTGGACCAGATGTTTGATCCCCTTCATGGAGACCTCTACAGCAAGCCAAAATCCAGCTAAAGCATAGCAAGAAGCTTGAGTATGATCGATATATGATAAATGATCGGTATGTGAATGAATTCCCTTCCGAGACATGCACCTCCACCAATTACCAATGGCAGCGTTCTGTCCACAACACTATTACTTTCGCCCGCCGGTCAAGCGATTCTAGGTATGCTATACCGTAAAGGGGTTTCGGCTTCACCACCCAGAGCCTGTCGACAAAAGCTGCAGTATCACCAGTACCCTGAAAATCCCTCAGCCCAGTCTCGGATATGGATTTTGGGATCGATCCAACTCGGTCGACTTCCGGTTGCACACAAAGCCGGGTGATACGATTCACAAGGCCTCGCGACTGCAAGCACGCATAATGACATCGGGACGCAATACGTGCGCTGGTTGGGGTGAGTAGATGCGTACGGGGCCATCAGGTCACTACCCTACGTATCAGATGAAGTCTGGTATGACATTTCTCGTATCAGTCCCGTCCCGCCTATTACATTTCTAGGGCATACATTTAAGCACCACAGAAGGCCTTGTTCACCCATGTCAAACTCAGAATAGAATTTCTCTCGCATTCCAATCCCTCTACTACAATGTCCGCATTTACTGGTGCTACCGTCCGCCTCTTCAACCACCTTCCGAAGCGAGAAGCAACCGGAGAGGTACCTATGCTTTTCGCTCATCGCTCACAAGCTCACCCTCCTACAGGGCGGTCTCCTCACTGGGACCAACCCTGCGGCGTTTACAACCTCGGATGCCTTGAGGTTATGGATCGTCCAAGTTGGTAAGCCTCCCATGCCACGTCTCCAGTCATTTTCTCAATGCTAGCTAGGTATCATCATCATTGTAACTCAACTCCTCTCCCTTGGCTTGCGACGTCTCAGACAACCAAAAGTCGTCGCCGAAGTGCTCGGCGGTATTCTATTAGGTATTCCATTTACCTTACTATCACTCCCTTGCCCAACCCGCTTTCACCAGGCCCGACTGCATTCGGAAGGATACCAGGCTTTACAGATAACATCTTTCCTTCCGTGTCCCTCCCGTACCTAACCCTTGTAGCTGATATCGGTCTCTGTCTCTTCCTGTTCCTCATTGGTCTCAAACTCAAAATCGACGTGATCAAGCGAAATGCCCGCATGTCGACCATCGTCTCTTTGGCTGGAATTGTACTTCCTTTTGGTCTCGGCGCCGCCCTCTCCGTCCCTATATACCACCACTTCATCGATCCTTCCGTCAGATTCACCTTCTTTATGCTGTTCACAGGTATCGCATATTCGATTTCTGCATTTTCTGTGCTATGTCGTGTCCTCACGGAACTCAACTTGCTCGACACGCAAATCGGTATCATCGCCGTCTCCGCCGGCGCTGGTAACGACATTGTTGGCTGGACTCTGGTCGCCGTGAGCGTTGCACTCGTGAATGCCAGCTCGGCTCTGTCAGCGCTGTGGATTCTGGTCGTCTGCGTTGCTTTCATCGTCTTTCTGTTATTTCCGGTCAAATTCGTCATGCATTGGCTAGCGCGCAAGACAGGTAGCACAGAGAATGGACCCACCATGTTTTACATGACTGTTGTCATGATTCTTGTTTGGGCTTGTGCCTTCTTCGCCGATGCTATCGGTGTGAATGCCATCTTTGGTGTGCCGCACGGTATCTCGTCGTAACTCTTACCTGACCCATTCGTAGGCGCATTCCTTGCCGGACTTACCATCCCGCGAGAGGGTGGCTTCACAATCACCATCACAGAGAAATTGGAAGACATGGTCTTGGTCATCTTCCTTCCAATCGTACGTATCTCATCCCGGTTGCTGGCTGCATTCACAACTTAGCCATGAAGTACTTTACGTTGTCTGGCCTGAGCACGGATCTCGGATTGCTCGACAACGGTCAGTCCCCTCAAGTAACTTGTTTTGCGTGGTTGTTGACACTGCGCTAATAGGTATTACCTGGGGCTTCACCATTGCCATCATCGTTTTTGCCTTCTTGGGAAAGTTCGTTGGATGCGCGATTGCTTCAAGGATAGCGGGTTTTGGCTGGCGTGAATCAAGCACGATCGGTGCGCTGATGACTTACAAAGGGTTAGTCACCAGGTACTCCCGCGTCCTTCCTGTTGCTCATCTCTCTGGTAGTTTGGTCGAACTCATTGTTCTGAACATAGGGCTTCAGGCAAATGTCCTTTCTCAGAGGGTGTTCTCCATGTACGTCCTCATGGCCATCACATTGACGCTCATCGCGACCCCTCTTGTGCTGGCACTCTACCCGCCTGAATGCCGTGGTCGGGCCGGTGGGGGTGCACTGCCGGCGGAAGACGGCGAACGCGGACGATATGATGAGAAAGCGTTTATCATCACAGAAGAGGAGCCTTGGCGTCATCGATTCACGGTCGTCCTCGACAAGCTGGATCACATTCCCGGTGCGATGGCACTCACCCAACTCATCCTTCCACAACGCAGTATCCCGTCTGACGTCACGCTGACCACGACGACGACCCACACGATAGACAGGGTGACAAAGATGCCTGACGTGAGCATGGAAGCGCTTCAGCTCATCGAACTCTCTGATTGGACATCTACGATGATGAAATCATCGGCTGCGGACAGTTTAGTCCACACGGAGCCTGTGCTCGGTATATTCAGGATGTTTGGGGAGTTGAACGAGTTGGCCGTGACAACGTCGCTCTCGGTCGTTCCATATAACGATTTCGCACATAGCGTTGCGGAGCACGCCCAGAGACATGGATCTCACCTCATCTTACTCCCGTGGCTGCTGCCTGTTACCCCGACGGTCGCCGACTCGCCAGAATCCGGAGTAAGCATGGGCGGTCGCAAGGGCGAACACAATCCGTTCGACGTCCTCTTTGGTAGTGTCTCAGGGAGCAAGATGGATGCACCTCCGTCGGAGATACACTCCCAATTCGTACGCGGAGTGTTTTCACAGAGTAAGACAGATGTGGCACTGTTCATCGATACTGGGGATCGATCGGGTGTCCGGTTCGGTGGGTCTGTGCATGTGTTTTTGCCCTTCTTTGGGGGACCGGACGACCGGCTGGCGCTCGAGCTTGTGGTTCAGCTGTGTTTGAACCCGAGGACGACGGCGACGGTGATGAGGATAGTGGAACGCGAGGGGGTTGCTGAATCGGCGGGTGCACGTCTTGGAGAGGAGATGAAACGACCGCCGATGATCCATTCCAAGGATAGGTTGGATGCGGGCGGGCCGATGGGGCTTATTCCGCGCGGCGACGGGTCCAAGGAAGCCTCAGTACGTTGCCATATATTATTTGGCAATTTGTCCACCAGATTGACGGCCGACCTCTTCCTCCTCTCTTAATTAGACGATTGCGCTTCAGGGCACAATCCACAGTCGACAGACAACTCAGACGCGTATCCACTCTGAAGCAGCCGATAATATCGTCTGGTCCAAATACGCCTCTTCCACCACCACCACCACCACCACCACCACCTCCTCGTCGGCTACCCACACCAATGCGCAAGCTGATCCCGCCATCCCCACCCTCCGTGATGCTCTCTCACGGATCCACTTTTCAGACGCACACACACCGGGACCGCTGCACGCCGCCGTCCACCACGCCCGTGCCCTCCGGGAGACCTCGCCCCGACTCCTCATCATGGCTGGTCGGTCGAAGCGAGTCGCAAGGGAGAGCCATGACGCAGAGATGAAGCGGGTGATGGAGACCTGTCGGTCTGGAGTCGGTGTGGAGGTCCTGCGGAGGACGATTGGGGACGTCGGTGCTGCAATGGTCGCGGCTGTTGGGTCGACGAGAGGGGTTGTGGTGGTGCAGGCTGCCGAAGCGGGACGCTGAGCGTTGATTGTTGGGTGCTGGTCGCTGCATGCTATGGAAGAGTCATCGATACTGTAAGTTACCATCGAACGTATGATCTTGCTTTGCGTCGTAATTACCCGTGATTTCAAGTTTTGCTGGGGAGTCGGTCTCAACTGGATTCTAGACGGACTAGTTGGGTGCGGTAGGAAACGATCGCGGAACAAGAATATAACAGAAGAGATACCGGGAGAGGAATAAGATAAGGAAGCGACATTCATCACGCCATTCATGCCTTCTTTGCCTTGTCCTTCTTCTCTTTCTTGTCCTTCTTGTCCCCTTTCACCTTTTTCTCCGACTTCTCCTTCGATGGGCTGTGCTATCGGGGATGGAGTCAACACAAGGAAAGACGCACGCACACAGCAGCGAACACACCTCCGTTATTGCAGCGGCAGCCTTCTTCTCCGCCTTGGCGGCTTTTTTGAGCGCCTTTTTCTCCTCCTTGGATAACTTGACCTTTTTGACAGGCCGTTCCTCCTCCTCGTCCACATCACTCTCGCCATCAATGTCCATCGTCTCGCTTGGCCGCCGCTTCTTTCGTTTTTTCTCCGCCTTGTCCGTCTCTTTCTCCTTGACTTTCTCCTTGTCATTTTCCTTGTCCTTGGCCTTTCCCTTGGACTTTTCCTTTCCCTTGTTTTTCTCCTTGTCCTTGTGTTTACTCTTCTTTGGCGGGGGTGACGCCTCGATCAAAGGTAATACGGGCTCGGCGTCGTCCATCTCCACATCGTCGTCCCGTTGTCGCGCTTCGTCCTCTTCGTCCTCATCTTCGTCGTCAAGCGCAAGACTATCCAATACGCGACGAATCGCATCTGCGTTCTTCGAGGGGGGTGCGCCCGTTTCGAAAAATGTGAGACGTTCTTCGACTTGTGCGCGAAGTGCTTCACCGAATTTAGGGGTGGGGTCGTCTGGTTTTAGACACGTTGGCTAGGTATTCGTACGGAAAGAAAAGAAAAGAAAAAGGAGGGGAAGGGACGGAACGTACCCGTGTAACAGTCTATCCGAGATGCAATCGAACACTTGTTTGCCAGGAACCGTGATATTCGGCCCTTGTGTTTCGGATCGGCACGACCGATGAAGGAGGAGTGGTACAAGAGACCATACTATGGTCGTGTAGCATGAGATGAGCACGAGCCATCGGCTGTAGCCGCATCGCTTACCTTTGGCGTGTTCCCTTTTGTCTTGAGCGCTCGGAAGAGAGCCTTTTCTGCGCCAAGAATCTGGACGGTTGAGGCGGGGTATTTGCTAAGGTTTGTCAGACTGCCTGCGTGACTGATCAATCGTGCGCCGATGCGTTCCCCGAGCAGAGCCGTTAGCGACGGTGCGACAAGATTCATTTTTTCAGACAGATAGGCGATGAGGGATTTACGATAATCGGCGATGGAGACGACGCGGGTGGCAAAGGCGGAGATGTTGAGCATGTCGATATCAGAGATGGATGACCCCATGGACCCACGGGAGGCGTCTAGAATGTTTTGCGCGAGCGTCGCGTTGTCATCGACGATAGTCGCCAGCTCGGGGAGTTTGTCCTCTGACAAGGTCTCCTTGTCTCCAATGAATTGCGCGAGACGTGCATATTGGTAGTTATCCGACACGAGCTTGATGAGTTCGGGGAAATGGTAGCCGTACCACTCCCGAATGCGCATCGCAAAGAGGTTGACGTCCTTGTCAAGTTGATCGAGAAGCGCGATGGCTTGGATGATCATATTGTCCACCCGGTTCACGTTGAACTTGAGTTTGGCGCGGGAAAAGGAGTGACCGAGACCGAGTTGGGCTTTGACGAGGTCGTTGGCGTCGAGGCCCTTGACGAATTTATGGGCATGTTGACGGATGCCGCGGAGGATTTCTTGGGCGTCTTCGGAGGCGTCGCATTTGAAGCCCGTGCCATCCGAGATGGCGTTGGCGAGCGCAGAATCGTGGACAATGAGCTTGACTTTGGAGGATTTCTTGCCGCCCTTGGACAGGTTGAGCTCGAGGAGGGATTTCAGCTGCTCGTTCAGTATGCCTGTCGCCAAAATCTCCCGTGAGCAAAAAAAAACACGGGTGGATACGTCAAAGCGAATCAAGCCACCATACGCACCCTCGGAAACGTCGTTGATGTTCTCGAGCGCGTCGGCGGCGCTCTTGAACGGGGAAAAGCTGATGAGGGTGACCATCTTGGTGAACTTTGAAAAGTCGCTGATCGAGTCTTGGACGGCCTTGGTTTGTGAGCCGACGACATCGTGGAGCTTGACCTCGAAGATGGCATAGCCCGAGGCCGTCTCGAACAGCGCGTGGGTCGCCATCGTGTGTACGGTGGAGCTCGTCGTCGACGGCGTCTGTCAAATTTTGGCGACTGGTACACAAGACCCGTTCTGGGCATTTGCTCACACGGTTTATTGGTAACCTGCCGAGCGTGTTGGAAACGCTCGCAACGATGTTTGCATGCTCCACCCGTGACCACCGCCGTCTTCATCGTATCATATGCACGTTTTGAGGCTGTCTGCCCCTTCATGGTGTGTAACTCGTGGCTATACTCGTTCTTTTTTTTTCTAGCGCCGAGGCACTGCGGACCATGAGCGCTGGACAGCGGTGTCAATGTGAACAAGAAAATCGCGTAGGGCAGCGGGTTCCATCATATGGAAGAAGAAGCCACCATCATATTTCTCCCCAGATTGGAACACCCATGGGACAGACCAGAGGCAGAATGTCGTTCTTGTCGATGGCCCAGTGCAGGGAATGGTGAGTCACGGCAAACATTCTTTTTGCCGTCCCTTCGTTGGGCCTCTATCGCAGACGGCTCGGCCATGCAACCCGTACTCAGTCGGAACATGGCGGTCTCCCATTTGTGCAAGATTGGGCTGTTTCCAACACGGAAATAGGGGACGCTATGGTAGCACGGATCTGCCAATCGGCCGATGTGGCAACCCGCAGTCATCTGCCTCGCCGTGTTGGTTCCAAGGAACTTGTAGCGGCCATCAACATTATCTTTGCCTCCTGCAGGCAAAGCATCTAGATCTTGTTCCCGGCACGAGGGTTGATACAAAGGATCTCATCGCACACCAGACAAGTTGCAGCGCGTTCGCCTCATGCAATCTCATACAAAAGTTTGAGATCACCCGCGTTTTGGGCCAGGCCTCAACGCCGCATTTTTTGGGTGCGTCACGGCCGGTTCACACCTGCCAAAACGGGGCAGCAGCAACTTGGAGGTATGTCTCCAGAATATGCATGGGACATGTCTTGTACCTGAGTTACTCCATGTGTATACGGTGTCTCCATGGTTGCTGTGGGCGAGGGGTAAGGAGAAGCTTCGAAAGTGCTGCATGACTCGGTGTTACACTGCAAATTGCACCGATCCAGTGTCCTTACGAGACACGCTTTGACTCGGCGGTGTCCAAATGCTTGTAGGGTCACGTGCCGCGATGTGATTGGACATATTCTATTGGGTCCAATATATTTACAGATGCCGCCTCGTGTCCAGCCTCGAGGGGACTTATAACTCGCGTCTTCCCTCTTTCCTCTCTTATCCGCGTACCTCCAGGTCCTAGGAGCTCGACTGCGCGGGCCACTGCGGTCACTCTCCAACCGAACTCGCTCGTGGTTCGGTTCCTACTTTCGTATAGGTGCGATCGCTCTCGATATCATTCAGTGTTGCAGTGTTCACTCACAGTCGCGCTCCAGGACCTGTTCTCTCCACATCATATCACACCCCGTTTCCCCCTTCGTTCTGCTACGACACTTTTATATTTGATCACGATCGTCATGTACAAGTCTCGCCACTCCCCAACTAGTCCAAGCTTCATCCCGGACACTCCAAAGCTTCGAAAGCTGTCCCTCCCAGAGGAGCCGTGCATTGGCCCCTCACGTCCTGCGACGAGTGCCGACATGCGGCGGCCGCGGACTCCCGCCATGGTGCCGGCATCATCCTCCAGGGCCAATCCCACTGCTGGACAGCCCGCCAAGCCCCTGAAGTCTATCCTCAAGGGAGGCAGGAACGCATCGCCCCGCGAGTCGTACGACAGCGATGTGGAGACAGTAGTTGCCAAAAAGGTAGCTTGCTCCCGGTACAACATCCCCAACGTGTTGCCCCCCGGATCGCACTTGGGTAAGTACACGCTCCCAGACATCACCTCCCCCTTATCACTATCCGTTCTTCCCACGCTCTACCCCGTCTTGTTACATACACCTTATCTGATCCATTGTGGCAGTGCCAATGAAACAGCCCGCGTTCGATTTGCATTGGCAGTTGCTTCCCTTTGATTCACGACGATCGAAGCGACTCCTTCGCTTTGATATGGCTTTCCCGGTGGATGAAATAGTCTTTCGGGACCCTGGTCGTCGGACGAGACTCTCCGAGGCCGATCTGAACAAGCTCGCGGCGAATGGTACCATGACGAAGATGCTCATCACGTTCGAGCGCAAGCCGTTCTCTTGGGAGGTGGACGTCAAGAACTCCCGCGGGATCCGTTGCCGGGATGTGTTCGAGGCGATATACAAGACCTTTAACGAGCAGCTCACCCTCGAGGAGCAGAGGCTGGTCCGCGACCGCAGGGCAGTCGAGGAGGCTTTTCAACTTCGCTGCAAACTTGCTCCCGGCCTTCCAGCGGTCGAGCGTTCCTTGGGGTGGAAGAGGGTGGACGTCCTTTGCCATCACACGGTCTTCCTTGGCTTGACGCAACCAAAATCTGGCAGCGATTGGGTTTTAAATCTTGGCCCACCCCCTCATGTTCCCGGCCTGTCATCATGAACATCTAACGATCTATGCATGCTAACGACAATCTGGTATGTGCTCCCCAGTATCTCGTGTAACACCAAGCTCACCTCTTAATTAGGGCTGGCTCCGAGTATACCTGTGCACGTTCCTTCATATCATCAACCACACCCGCGTCAGTCACCACATTTGCATTACCGCACGTTTTCTTGTTTTCCCTGATACCCTCTCGTTGGTCTACTACCTACATCTGGTCTTAAGTTTATCATACTGTGGTACTCGTTCAGTGGCCTATCTAGTTGCCACCAGGGTCAGGCGTTCAGACCGACGCCTCGCCCCGCACATGTTTATCTCTTTCCCAGACGCTTTTTTGCGTCTGTATGCTGTCTTCTTTTTTTACCTTGAGAGGACATGTATGATTCGGGACATTGTAGCGTTAACTCGCGATCCCCGTTCCTGGTGTTCGTTTTTTCATCGCATCAGTCTACACATGTAACCAGCATGTCACTACTCACAGAATATGGATACGGATCTCATCCGATGGAAGGGCAGAGTTATCTGCCTATCTACAGCATGCGGGACTTGAAAATGCCACGCGCGATGGTCCCTTGTGCCGGTCGGCCGGACATCCTGAACTTTTGTGGACCTTGCAACGAATGATCTCGTGGCGTAGTCGTGGCCAGCGGAGAACATCATAGAATACCAGAGAAGGGTCCATAAAAGGACACGAGACTTGGATAACGTGGAACCCTAAGACCGCGGCGACGCGTGCTGGAGATGATCGATAGGAGAGCACTACCTTCCAAGAACCAGAAATCGATGGACGATGAGACGACCTGGAACCGGGTCATCTTTGGAACTCTAGAGCCAAACCGAAAAAAAGAGGACACTGCAACACGCGTACGAACGGTTTCTATATCATCTGTCGCGTGTTTGACCGGCGTTGAAACGTTGGACGGGCGTGATGTTTGAGCACTTGTGATTGGATGCAGTCTCTCCTTTCTACTGTTTTAATGTTCTTAATTTGACGTGCGTGGGGCACCCTAAATATAAGGGTGTCCCGATGCCGGAAAGTTTGTCCCGGGATAGAGGAGTCTCGCAACGAGACTCGTTTGAAATTGGGGTGGTGATGGCGGTAGAGAATTCGTAGACTGGACCGGTCTGGGTCGTTCTCTTCGATATCAGCGCGGAGCTGGGCACACCTCCATGGGATCAATCATCGAACAACATGGTGAGAGACACTGGAAGCTGGGGGTGGGGATCGATCATTGCGTTCCAGGCACGGGCGGCGCCGAAAGAGACGAGTTGTTGCGGAGTAACGACTGGCTCACTCCTTCCGAACTGATTTGAATAAGGACGAGTTGATTGGATCAAACGTTCGACTTGGCC
>JBBPUP010000043.1:35528-53419 GCA_038094735.1 Exsudoporus floridanus
ATCACGACAATCGGAAAGTCATCACGAGTGCAAAGTTTAAAAAAAAGAAGAGGCATTATGATTCGTCGTGGCTAGAAAAGTACAAATGACTCAGTTGTCTATTAATTTGGAGTGTAAACGATAACCGATGGGTGTCATGGATACTACGGGGACGGAGGCAAGAGAAGAAGAAACTTGTACGAGAACGAGGAATAATCCCTTGCGAGCAGTGATGGTTGCATCAAGAAGACCTGTCGTACGCGCGCAGAATGTCATCCTAGGCGATCGGGTGAACATGATTCTGGAACACGTACGATAGAACGAGGACGGTCCTTGGACTCGAGGGATGTCGAGCCGGTCAGAGCGCCAACACCCCCAATTCCCACTCCTCCCTCGTCACACACCCGACAGACCTGCACACCGGACATGACACCTCAACCAATGGCTCCGTCTTGTCCTCACCACCCCACCCCGCAACACGCTCTGCGCTGACTAGACATGCAGGATGGAAGGAGTGGGCACATACAGATACATAGCTTTCATTTTCGTGGTCCTTGGGATCAGGCAGCCGGTGGATAGACACCTGCTTCGTCAATGACACAGATGGCTCGGGATAGGGATCGTCGTCAGAAGGGCCGACGCCACAGCTCGTGTCGGAACAACGCAGACCCTGCTCTCGCTCTCGCTGCTCGACACGTTGTCGCAGTGAAGGACCGGGGGCAGAAGGGAGAGTCCACGTTTTTCTCTCCCTCGGGGGCATGGGGCGTGTGGGTCGGAACATATTTGGACGGAGTGGAATAATTGGAACGATGCGAGGCCCACCCACGGGAGGAGGGACGGGCCCCTGAGGCAGGGGTCCGGCTGCCTCAGGCGCCGGCCCAGCTTGTGGTTGTGGTTGAGTGCCTGCTGCGGGCGCAGCATCCGGGGCTGGAGGGGGTGCAGGCCCTTGTGGATTAACCACTTGCGGGACCATATTCCGTGTCGTACGCAAAAGACTTTCGATCAGTGACTGTAGATCCTGGGCAAGCCCATTGGGATTCGCAGCACCATTTCCGCCCGCGGCACCGGTGCCCGCTCCATCATCGTTAGCACCCTCGGCACCCTCGGGGTTATCACGGGCTTCACCACCTCGTCCTTCAGGCCCAGGGGGTTGACCACCAACAAACATATCAAATCCTATCGTCACGACATCGATACCTACAGACGCAAACGGATACTCATTAGTCGAGCTCGGCAGAGACTGTGCGCGAATACGGCGCGGTGGGCAGAAATGACGTACCCTGGTTGCCACCTCCATGTGGTTGTCCTGCATTTGGTCTCAGAGGTACTTGGATGGCGGGGAAAGACAGTATAGGAATTCCGGGCATGGCGACAAATGGGCTGAAACGACCTTGTCCAGCGGGGGGAGGCGGTGCAGGACCAGGCGGCACTGCATCTGCTGCGGTATGGGTATCTGCAGTCGTTCGTAGAGGGTCTACCGGGGGAGCAGCAGCGTCAGGCGCAAGCATACCAGTAGGAGGTACCTCCAAAGGAACTATCGGCACGGCCTGAGGGTCAGCTGGCGCCGGATCTGGAACGGCATTGTTTGGTTGGGGAGGAGGACCACGACTGAACACCCGTCTAGTCGGAGGAGTATGCGTAAGGTTTTCGGGGTCAATGTTGAATCTGCAGGTCGGGCACGTTGCCTGCTTTGCCCTTGTGAACCACGGGAGCAGACAAGAAGCATGGAACACGTGAGCACACGGAAGGGAAATAATCTTGGGTGGCCCAGCAGAAGGCGGGTTTGAGGCGGACGTCCCTGACTCAGATTGAGGAACGGAGACAGGGAGGGCATCAACGTCCATCGCTCGACTCTCTGTATGCGCCTCCGATGATTGTGGTACTTCGCCTCCCGAACCACTAAAGCTGTCGCCCTCGGCATCCAGTAGACTGTCCCAGCATATAGCACATCCAGACGATCCTTCAGTACTAGAATCCCCAAGGTGTCCTCCCGGTGCACCTCCGACACGTTCCAACCGCTGCACCAGTCCCCAAGGGACAACGTCCAGACCAGCTACAAGCTTCTTTGCTCGCTCCGGGTCTTCGCGCCCCTCATCTAAACCTTGAAACTCTTGGAAGAATGCTGCAAACGATGCCAATAGCTCCTCTCGGGCAGCTGCATCCATACCAGCCATCCCCGGTACCGCGCCTTGACCTTCACCAGTTGGGCCAGTTCGATTACCTGGCTGAGGTCCAAAGAGCGGTATGGTCAACGTGAATCCCGCTGTTAAAATCGGGGCACCGAGCGGCGCGTGACCGGGGGTTGGATTATTGCCTGCAGGTGACGGATCTGTATTACCCTCACCAGTATGCGTGTGCTCGTGTGGAGCGTCCCCCGCGGGAGGGCCTATGCCAAACAAGGCACCGAATAGGCCCGCTGGAGGACGAAGCGGTTGCTGAGCGTTAGCATCCTGCGGCGCAGCATCGCCCTGTGGAGGAGGGCCACCTACACGCTCTGAGGGGTGCCGACGGTCCCGGGCGTCGTCCCCGTCATCGTCCACGCGAGCACGTCGAGTACCGGCTATAGGTTCGACGGTAGGAGGATCGCCTTCATCATCCGTCCAAACACTATGGCGATCATCGTCGACGGGGTGAATGTCCTGATGCGGTGGTGCTGGGATGAATGTGGTGAGGCCGGCTTCTGACTCATCCGACGAGTCGCTCGCGGTGCGCAGCTCTGGCATGGAATCCTCGTCTTCATCGCGCTGCGAGTTGAGCTGAAGGTGAGGTGGCATCTCAATGTCTGGGGGTGGGAACGCAGCAGATATAGATGAGTCAGGCACGGCAGGACTGGGGAAAGGGTGGATGGTATCCGTAGGGCGACTGACGTGTCCACCGCCTACAGAATTCGAAGGTTCAGAGGAGGGCATATTGTTACCCGTACGAGCCCGCGAGCCATTGTGCTGCCCATGACTGGAATCATGGTCCCTAGTGAAGGCGTGATTGATATTCCGGAAGACATTCTGGATGGTGGTGCCAATATTGAAGTTGTGGGAGAAATGCCGACCGCGAGTATTGTGATGATTGTCCCGGTTGTGGTTGTTCATATGGAGTGAGCGAGACGGTGGTGGTAGAAGAACAAGAGGCGAGGTGGAGGATATGGGTCTTGTTGGCGGGTGCGACGTGCTGTCTTAGTGACGCTTATTTGTCCCGCTCGCGTAAACACCAGAACGTTCGCCACTGCTCTCGCGCCTTCCCGCGGTCCCGTGTTCGATCCACGACAATGGCATATATTTACTAACAACACTACGGAAAGCAATCACAGCGTCTTGGCCTTGCGCTTCTGCCTTTGTTTGCGCAGGTATCGTCGTACAGCAGGGACACCAAACTGCCACTGTCGTCAGTGTCTGGCATCCAGGGGTTGGGGAACGACAACCTACCCGGACAATCGGATACAGTACCAAGAGTGTTCCCCCGACGAACCAGCCCCATTGGACACGCACGGGCAAGGGCTCCTGGAACATCCCTCGGCTCCACTTAGTAATCACCAACATCTCCGTCAAGACCGTGGCGAGTAACAACCAACAATGTTGTCCCATGCGCCTTGCTTTCCTGTCGTAGGGTGAGCCACGTGATACCCCTATTCATGGACGGGGAACGTACTTTGGGTCATTAATATACTGGTATAACTCCCTCACAGCCGGTAAAGCACATAAGAAGACAAATGCGAGCCTCATTATAACAATAGGATGATCAGGTTCCATCCATAACAACGACTAGAGTAGCCGTTCATGATCAACAAGACCGACATGACAATGAATCAAACACATCGCTTACTTTCAAGTAAAACGGATTTAGCTCCGCAGCAAGGAGCACCGCAAGCAGCAGAACGACTGTGACATAGTGACGGAATGATGTTGTTCCCTCCCATTTGAAAGCAGTCCAATCATGTGGTGAGAACTGGCTAAGGACCCGCTTGGCCTTTGAGCGTAACCCCCGTGTTTGTCGCAATCCGCGCCATTCGTATGGCTAGATGCCCGGTCCAGATCACTGACAAAGAAGAATCGTGTGGTTACATACTTTTACTTCCAGATACTGACAGGTTTTCATCCCTACAACACGACGGGATCGTGCCACATTAGGTCGGTCGTGGCTGTATGCGAAAAAGCAGAAACGCACCAAGATACGTTCCTAACCAGTTGCAGAGAAGAACATCGAGGACCCACTAGGCGATAAGATATCAGTCGCCGATAAACCCGGAACAGGGAAGGATTACATGGTCCCACCAGCACTGGAAAGCTTTTTGGTGCCTTATGGAGATAGAGGGACCTAGAACGGACACACCTCGGCGAAGTTCGGTAGTTGATGTTGAAGACTATATTCAGCAAATTCAAATGCTATGCTCAAGATCTTCAATGATGAAATCAGCCAACCGTTCTCAAAGGACTGCCGATAAAGAGGGCACACCCAGCAGAACCAATAATCACGCAATATCATCGCTTTTCCAAACCAACCCAACGCGTGCGCAAGGCAAAATATGTCCATCGCATCCTAGGCAATCAACACTGCATTTCAGAACAGATGCAGTTGAAGACAGGTGATCAGAAGGGCTGACCCAGATATTCTGAGCAGTTAGCGCGCAACTCTCCGCATAGCTCTTCTCCGGAAGCGGGACATTGAGGGCAGGGTCCAAGACCGTCATCATTCTTCTGGCGGAGCGAAGATCTTGGAAGAGCAGGAAAACCAGCGCGAGTTCATAGAGTAAGTTGATGCCTAGTACAATCCGCCAAAATGCCGGGTGCGGCCGTATAAACGGCCCGTCCCTGAACTGAATCATGGAGAACATTAAGAATGAAGCCATTGCGGCGTACGCTCCTCTGAGCATGAATGAGATCAAGAGACGGAAACAGATAATAGAGAACGCATACACGCGACGCTTGTCTCGCCCTTCTGCAAGAACGTCGGGGGTCATGGCGATATACGCCAACGCACCAAGACCAATAGAAAGCGCAGTCAGCGTGATAGGATTGTAGAAGAATCTAACAAGGTTTTAGTAAAAACATGAGAACGACTCGGGTTGACATGCTCGACGGAGGTATCGCTGCGCTCCTGGAAAGGGGTTATTCGAGTGTAAGGCTCGGTGCGATCTGCCTTCAATTGCGTCAATCTCGTGATAGAACGGTGCTTGACCGGCGACATACATCAAACCCTGGGTATAGATTAAATCGGTGCTTCGGTCGGTGTCCTCACTACTCACAACGAACGGGAGCGCCATTTAGGCCAGGTTTAGGTTCCGCGTCGGACGGAGAGAGCGTTACATCGGAGGTTTCGTTAGGGGAAACCGGCGAGACGGGTACTGAAATCATGCTGAAGAGCAGATAAGAAGTGAAGTGAGCGTGAATTACAAGCCCAGTGCAATGCTGGAGCCAAGGGCAGCGACCAATCGTTGACTGCGTCGACGCACGCGCTGCCTGTTTGAAGCGAATTACGTAAGTATGAGAATGGACGCGAAGTTAGAGAATTGTCAACAGTCGGTCCTTGCAGTGGATAGATGTGCATACATTGACAATGACAGGTAATACGCAAACTCTTGATCCACTTACAGCGGCAACTATTACCCTGAGTATCTTGACGTCGGGAGTCTGCACACGCACCCCATTTCCCTGCAGGCACTGTGGTGACCTTATTCTCCATGCCTGTATATGAAACCTAAAGGTTGCGGTCGGAATAGCAGTGGCTCCAACTGCACACGAACCGTCCAAAAAAAAGCGAACCGCTACTAGCATCCTAAATTTGACTAATCAGTCGGCCTCATGCTCGCCGACATCCCAGCAGTTCGGATCATGGTAAGCAGTGCAAATGATTCACACTGTGGCGTACCTCATCCCTCAGTTGAGATCGAGAATTTTTGGACGAATATGGTCAGAGTCAAATACCAGCGCCCCTGTCGATGATGTGCAATGTTAGGACTGCGGAGATTTGTACGGCTGGTCCGGTGCAACGCGCTTTCGAATGCAAGGGAAAATTCGTCCATGTACAGCTAGTCGGCAGTGCGCCGTGGCGCCTAATTCGTTCGGTGCGTTGGGTGGGGCACATATCGCCAGGGCCATCGTAACTGACCAGCTGCTCTTCCATCCGAGCGGGCGCTGTCGATCAGACCTCGTTCCTTGTAAACCCAGCTCCACGCGTCATCCCGATCGATGACAGCGCGTTTTCGATCAGGAGATGCCATCATTGTATACACTGTCAAAACCGCTCAGCCATCGTGCCGTGGCGCCCGCTCCAACCTGGCCGCGAAGCGAGCTTGGACGGCCACTGTGCCGTGCGGCGCTATGGCTACTAATCTGGCCCCAGTTCGAGCACTTCTGGACGTTCTGGAATAACTATTACACCTGGTCGGCTTGCGAACAATACATCCCACGTGAGGGCTGGGTGACTTCGGTCATCACGTTTCATAGAATAGTCCTCGGACGTCCAAGCAACAAACACTCCAACACCTACCATTACCGGTGCAGGCACGAGGCACTAGGGGCACCTTCCCCGATGATGCGTCTCACGCCCTTGACGACCCTGAGCACATCAGGATGCTGAACTTGGCTCCGTCAGACCTGCCACGTTGAAGTCCTTCCATATGGTCCGTAAGGAAATGGGCGGACATCTAGGCCACATAGACCCGGGGCTGTGAAACATAACGCCGAGCGAGTAGCAATGGACCTCGATCATTAATGGGCGTGTCACGCCATCGCCGGAAGTGTCCGTGTGGAGCAGACAATGGTGCTTCTGTGACGGATGTAACCGACGGAGGTACCAGATTGAGACAAGAGAGGATGGCGGGCCGAGATGATTAAAAATTTCCCGGGTTGTTTAGTTGCGACAAAGAACAAGGCCACACACGAGAGCGGGGGTACATGAACGCGGGAGTGAAAGGCTGAGCTGTGGTGTGACTAACGGTAGAGTGAGTAGTTCATTGTGATGATGATATGGTCAGATGTTGTGGTTATGAAAAAGTGGAGCGTGCACAATCGGACTTGATCGGCGGGAGAAATATATCCGAAAATTGGTCAGATAAAGTAATAGATCAAGCCGAGGGAGCGGTAAGTTTGCGGCCTTCGAACTTGAAACTCAACTTGATCCTGATCAGCCTTGCCGACCATGACGGAAGCTTTTTTTTTTGATATTTTTCCTCCGTTTTTGACAGAAAGAAAGCCGGCGACCCCTCCGGCAGACACGTAATACGGTCTCCCCTGGTACACCTACGACGCCACCGTTCGCCGGTGGTCAGCTGCCACCGGCTCGTCGTTGGCGAGCCCGAGCGAGAGTCAGACATTAATAGTGATTCGGCTAGTCAGTAGAGAAGCCGCCTTGTTCGGGACGTCGTTATCTCTCATTCAGTGCACGTTTCATGGGCAAGATATGAAGAGACGGTGGGCCTGCGAACGGGAGGATGTTCCCTCACGTCATTATGGGATTTGATCCCTGTAATGGAGTGGCAGTTCTCAGGCAGATCCGACTGCACCCAAACCGAGCTGATCTGACCTTCTGACACTTGTGTTTGACTGACATGCAACCCGCTCCCATGCCCGCTCCGAATACGGTAAGCCCAGGCGAAGCGAGGCGGTATGCTGCGCATTCAAGCACTCGACGACTCGGGGCGATGATGCCTGATGTGACACCACACCGTTGCTAGACATGACTCGGCGGCAGTAGTCGATGTGGTAAGTGGACAGGCGCGACCGTCGCTGGGTTGGAAGACCGCCAGCGCGTTCACAGGAGGCATGATTGGGGACTATGTGCTAATCAGATATCCGAGGCACCGCATTGGAATTAGGCTCAAGAACCCGGCCAAGATGAGCATGGCGAACCAACGGGGATATTTGGATGGTTGAGGCAGGTGTCTCTTCTTTACTCACGCGTTGTATTTATGTCACTGCCGAGACTGGAAGGCACCTCTTTTACAGGGCTGGGTCACACAGAGACCGTTTTCGTGAAGAAGACTCAAACAATCTGCAGTGCTGCTGTCAATGCCCGAGGTGATCCAGATCTCCTCCTCGTTACTTAAGTACTTAATGTCCCCGTCCCCCCATAAACTATCTCCATATCCACCTCTCCACAAAGTACTTCTTTCATCCTCTCCCTGTCCCATGGCCTCTGACCCCTTCCCGCCCATCCAGCTCAAAGGCGAAATAATGGATCTTGACTTCACCGTCGACACAGATCACCGTAAGCGCAGACGCAACCGCACCACCCAGTCCTGCCTCAACTGTCACACCTCAAAACGAAAGGTGCCTTCTCCCCCTGCTCCCTTGCTCCCGTCCTCATCGTGCCCCAGTGTGACAGGAAGCGTCCCTGCCAGCGCTGCATCCAGCTTGGTCTCGTGTGTGTTCACCTTGTCCCTTCGGCCCTCCATCTCACCATGTCCATAGACTGGCCTTTGTGTATACGAGATCGATGACCCTGCACTCCGGTACGTCCATCCATTCACCTTTGCGAGGTTCACCATTCTCATTCATTGGGGCTCTAGAGATGACCCATCCCTGGACGAAGCCACTCGTCTGCGCAACAGGATAGCGGAGTTGGAAAGCCTTGTCAGGGAGTTGCGCGGTACGGATATCTGTTTCACGTTCTGCTCCATCTCCTGATCTACTGGCGGTCTAGGCAAGCCTCATCCTCGCTGGGCAGATGCCAACTTCAGGGACGGCGACCCATCCGAACGGTGGCACTCGCGCGCTGCCAAAAACAGCCTGCATCTCAGGCGCCGCGCACGTTCCCCAGACACGCTGGCGCGTTCAAACCAGGAGCCACGGGGTCTGGTTTCAGCATCTGGAACTCCGATCAAGATTGAACCAATTACGGATATATCTCAGCCTCATCTATATCGCTTCACGCCGTCGCCTCCAGCCTCGTATCCTGCTTTCCATTCAGATAACTCGGCGTCACCTCCATATGAACGCCAAAATGGCCATCATTACAACAATGGCAACATGACTTCCAATGGGCGCTCTTCCATGCCGTACCCATCGCCAACCTCCACCAACGGCCTCTCATATAGCCATCACCCATCAGACCCTCCTTCCTATCATGAAAACGGAAACGTCTATCAGATGAATCCATGTGAACCAGATAAAGTGTACGGCAATCACTTCCCGTCGGATTCACCACCGTCACAATCTTTCTGCGCATGTCGAACCACCCCAGGCGCCGAACACGCCTTCGTTTCTTTAGGGCAACAGCTCCAAAGCACCCTCGCGTCGCTGCGACAATACGCGCAGCATCCAGATAACTCGCCGTGTCAATTATTCCGACGCATCAACGAACTCAACAGTCTCATGCAGTACGTCCCTGTTTGTTGCCTCGCGGCGACCTCATGTTCAAGATGAGCTAATTTCCTGCTGGTGAGAATTAGTGGAAATGATCCGGATGAGGGCACAGGTTCGCCTTATGGGACTCTTCCCACACCCACTGAGAGCGAAATCATGTCTTCACATTCGTCTTCGAGCACGCCCTTCCATGGATCATCCGCTGGTGCATCCGTTTCGGAGTGGAACACGATGGCCTCTGCCGGGTTCAATCCTTATTTCCCCATATCATCAGGCGAACAGACCATGTACAGTAACATTATCACATGAATCTGGCTCACGATAGTTATGCCTTCCCGTCGCCCCGCTATATATCCAGCTCTTGATGCGTTATTTACTTGCTGTCGCGCTGGCTGTGACTTTGTACTCTTAGGCATTTGTGCTAGAGCCATAACGCGACACATTACACCTGTACATTATACGTCATGTACTTGTCTGCCACACGCCACTCTGGCTACATAGACTACTTGGATCATTTGCCCCTTTCTATTTTGAAACGAAATACACGTTGTGAACAAGGATCCGCCAAACTCGGCCGCCCTTGATCAGTCAGTTTCCACCTGTCTCTCTCAGTGAACAAAACTTCCCCACTTCGCTTAACAAGGACGACGGTGGAAATACGCGTTCCATAAAAATCATTGGCGAGATTTATGGGTTCTACTTGAATAGTGTTTTTCAATTCTGAGCGATCGCGTGGTGGCTGGGAAGATCGCCATCTATACACACCCCACGAGAAACCAAAACCAAAACGATAAGCGAATCATTGTGTCCCAAGGAACGCATGTCTCATATACCCACGTTAAGATATCAAAGAGACGTTCCGTGAGTTGATCTTCCGGCGTGTCCGGTAACAGGGTGTCGAGAAGGGCTTCGAATGCGCGGACGCCGTGCTGCACCTTGGGCCATTCATCGGCGCCTTTACCGTCTATACCGTTTGAGACACCGTGGAGGTGCCTTTGTGCGTCTGTGAGGGCGCGAAAAGTGATCGGACCACCGCCACCATGATTAGTGACGAAGACTGCGTCGAAAGAGAACGCTGATGAAGGATGAGGTACGGAAGCAGGTGCGAGGAGCACCAAGTTGAATCCCGCATAGCGCGCATCGGGGGGGATGAGGCTCCGTACGTCATCTGCCAACGACCGCGAGGACGGTGAGGTTAGAAATGACGAGAGAAGGTAGCCTCGGGAAGAGGTAAACGTGTTGTACGGTTCGGTGATGTTTGTCCTGTGAGACCGTCACAAACTTGCACGTGCAATGTCGTGGCACTCACAATAGGGCGAGCTTTCCGGCGCGACTGACGCCAAGCCAAGTGCCGCCAGCTTTGACATCGATGCCTGATAGGATGTTCGGTTGTTGACCAGTCTCGAGTTGTTCGCCAAAGGTATGGAAGCAAGCGGGCTCCGTGGGCCTGGAGAGAGATTCGTCACGATTACTACACAAGATACTAGTCGAAAAATGAAAACCACAGTACAGAGCGATCGCTGGGAGAAGTCACGCACAGAGCGTAGTCCGGGTGGTCGAGCGTGAAAAAAGCGATACACATACTGAGGCAAAGGTTCGACAGCGGGTGCGTGAGAGAGGGGGATCGAAAGGTCGATGGCTCGATGGACACACGTCGAAAGAACTGTCACGCTGTGTGCCCAGATTCAGGAACGTGAAGCGGACGAACCATATCCGTGGTACCTGCCTTGTGTCAAACACCCGCCCGTGACAGTCCTGTTTGAGGGTCTCCGAGGAGTCAAGGGGTTATTATTCGCACCGACGATGATTTTGGAGCTTGGCCCTGCGAACGAGCGATCTTGGTAGCGATCGGATTGTTCCAACTGAATACGCGTTTCGGGGGCCACCAGAAAAGCTCAGTTCTCACGGCTACTAGCTTGAATAGGACCCGCCCGTTGGTTTAACCACACACATAGGAGGCTACCACTTTGAACCGACGTTCAAGGATTGGTAATTTTGGTCCCTGATGGAGACCATGAACACGGTCGTCCTGGATAACGGTGGGTCGACCATTAAAGCCGGCGTGGTCGGGAGCGATGATGAAACAGTCCGGTGAGTCTGGGGAATTCGGAGCTCGTCACTCATCCGGAGGGAACTTGATTTTCGTCTCCAAGAATTATTCCCAACGCTGTTGTCCGATCAAAGGGAGACAAGACTACGTACATCGGGCATGAGATTGCCCGGTGCAGGGATTTTTCCTCGCTCCACTATCGGCTCCCTTTTGAAAAAGTATAGCATATTCTTCCCAAATATATGTTGGGCGCTCATATGCGATGACTGACCCCGAGGCGAACTAGGGCTATCTAATCGATTGGGATGCGCAAAAGGCTGTTTGGGATGGCTTGCTCTCCACAGAAGCCCTTTCCGTAAGTGTTGTCCTGCCTCGCCTCGCTCGCGCTATAGCCCCTCCAGGTGAATGCCCCAGAGTCCTCCCTCATCATCACAGAACCATATTTCAACTTGCCGAATATCCAAGATGTCTACGACCAATTCGTTTTCGAGGAATACGAATTTCGATCTTATTACAGATGCACACGTAAGTCTTGTTCTTCCTTGGATACGTGGTGCCACGCTTATGGTGCATTCCCACCTAGCCGCATCCGTGGTTCCGTACGGTTCCCTCTTCGCCGCTGAGGGACTGAACACGCCTGAATGTGTTCTCATCGTCGACTCTGGCTTCAGCTTTACGCATGTTGTGCCTATGATCAACCATCAAATCCAGTGGCATGCCGTTAAGAGGTGAATTTGGATTAGTAACTTCCTCCTTAATATTCCTAATCTGATCAGAATGGACGTCGGTGGAAAACTTCTGACTAATCAACTGAAAGAGGTCGTGTCATATCGCCAGTGGAATATGATGGATGAAACGTACATTATGAATCATGCCAAGGAGGCGTGCTGTTACATCTCAACGCAGTTCATTGCGGACCTCGAAACTTGTCGGTACGTCGTTCCCTCACGACATAACAAGCAGTTATTGAACCAACCAGGTCGAGCCCGAAGCAGAATTCTATTGTGATGGAATACCTTTTGCCCAACGTTTCCATCAACCGAGGGGGCGAGATCAGGCGCCCCGGATATGAGCTCACCCCAACAGATCAGGTGCTCCTCATGGAGAATGAACGTTTCACAATTCCAGAGCTCCTATTTCGTCCCGACGACATCGGTCGGTTGGCAAAATCCATTGATATCACGCGCGTATCAACTTAACGTTCCTTGTTGATTGAAAATTTCCAGGCTTGGAACAGACTGGACTCCCAGGGACGATAGCGGCGTCCATTGCGTTGCTTCACGAAGATCTTCAAGGAATGTTTTGGGCGAACATCGGTATCATCGGTGGTAATACCAAGTTCGCCGGATTTCATGAAAGACTGTACGAAATCGCAGTCATCCGTACAGCCCGTTGGCACTGACCATGACTCAGCATGACGGAATTGCGTTCGCTTGCTCCGGTAGAATTTGAGATAAACATTTTCAAGTCTGATGAGTGAGTTATTTTATATATTTTTTAATACTTGCTATCGACAGTATGGTGACATACGCCACGAATCAGCCCGGTGACAGAATCGTATCGCTCCGCGTTGATGTTTGCCAAACATCCCGATTTTCCATCCCATCTCCTCACCCGAGCAGAGTATTTGGAATCTGGCAGCAGCGCAGGGCGCAGGAAGTTTGGCCACTGGGACACAGGCAAACTTGTCGAGAAGAACAAGAGCATAAGGCAGGAGGATGTCGAGCCCCGGCTGACGAAGAAACCCAGCCGAGCACGAATGCGGTCCAGTGCATCAACTACTGCTCGCCGTCGGTGACTACCGCACCCTCTTTGATCGGATAGAATCCGCTGGCGTAGGTTCCCAGATTCAGGGTTAGCTTTCCCGAGTGTGAAACCTAAATTAGAACGACTGCTTATGCCAAACTGGTGCTATCACTGGGAAGAAAAAGACATTGCATGATGGTTCTAGCGCGAACCCCGCATTTCCGTTTCTCTTTCTAGATGGCGTCGTTTATCTACTTATCGCGCTCAGTTCTAATGCGGAAACTGCAAAATGAAAAGCTGGGCATGGGGACCTCGCGCTCTGTGGGAACAATGGCTTCACTTTATCTAGTCAGGCACTGATCTAAGCGGAGCGCAGTCGTGATTACCGCTCTGACTCGCCTCCAAAGCATGTCAGTTCCCTCTTCTCGGAATGCTGGAAAATGTGCCCTTTTGCTGTCTTCGTTATCCCAGAGTTCCCGGGTTGGACCGTACATTTCATCGATCACAGTCCGCGAGTGCACTTCGCCTTACGGGTTGAACATGCATCGTTACCTTGCCTTCTCTCGAACACGGTACGCGAACTTGGTTGTGGATCGGATTCACATGTGCAGTGTCGTACGCAGTCTGACGTCCCTTGTAGTGAATCAGCGTCGAGCTGTGTCCTCGCGCCCACTTCCCTACGCTCTCTTACATGATTAGTATGCCCATCAAATGGACGAATCTAGCGTACAGGCGTGATGGGGGCACTCTGCGCGTAACAGAGCTCTCACCTCCCTTGCCGCGAGGTTCCAAAGGGGTGGGCATTGCCGCTGCCCGTCCCTCTCCGCGACTGCATCCGCGCCTTACCCCTCCCCGATACGCGATATCTGTGTCATGTTTGACAGCCCGGGGATCGCGCCATCGTAGATCGTCCATCTTTTCTTAGTTCTCTTCTGAATCACCGACTCCCGGAATCGTCCGTCCGTCGGGTCAGTATCAGTCATGTTTCAGACGCGCGGCATCGTGCATCCATGGCATGATGGAGTTTCGGGGCCGGTTCCGAATCCTACACTACATCGCACTCCAGGTTGGGCGCGAGGCAATAAAGAAAAGTAACCCTGGGTGTGTGATTTGATCGTGGGCTCCCGACGGGCTCGCTCTCGGTTCCACCGGACATTCGGTGACCGAGCGTGGTCAGCAGGTTTCACAAAATCAGTTCAGGGTGGTATAGCCGCTAACTTTGGCTGTTGTGTGTTGCCGTGCCGTGTAAGACAATGTGTACGGCTTGCAATCCTCTGTCTCTCTACCCTCCCGTTCCCTTGTTTCCCTCGTACTCTCAGGGGATGTGGCCCTGCTGGACCGCGGCCCGTCTAGGTGAACGCGTGTGCGACTGTCATAACCACTGATCATTGATCAACGTTAACCCTCGCTGTCCGCGATTCTTTCAGAGGCAAGGTTCCACTGCCCTGTTTCTTTTCTTTTCTTCTCTACTTTTGCTTTCTTTTTCTGGCACCACCGTTCAACGAACACCAAAAGCAGGCGCGATCATTCCACGACAGACAGACGCACACACTATACCATAACAGTGCACGCAATAAAGTCGTCCCGAAGGTCGGAGGAAGAACGACGCAGTGCATGCCAATTCGAAGGAGACAGTGACTAGATGACTAGACTAATTTCGTCCTAGCCATGTTGCGTGTCCAACTTTAAGTCTAAATTTTGTCGACGCTAATTTCCAGTGTGGCCAAACGCGGGAGCATTGGCAATGTGTCCGCGGCAACTGAGATATTTCCAGTGACGGTCAGAAGAGAAAACAAAAAGTCCACCAGTCCCTAAGCGAGTCGGTCATTATCGATACATCCATGTCCCTGCGGAACGATATCATTTTTTCCCCGGTCCAGTTGCTGTACGATGCCCTTCTTCTTTTTGTAATTGGTATCTACAGGGAACTCACGCCCACATCACGTGCGCGCAGTCACCAAGTCCTTCCGGAACGCCCGGAAAAGTTGAAGTCGCCATGCATGACCAGCCAGCCACCACTCACCGTATGATGTGGCCTAAACCGCTTTCGTACACACCCACCCTGACGCTGACCAAGTGTGGAATTTCCACCTCCAGCTGTCGACCGTCGACTGGGGGACATCCCTCGAGCTAGACCGTTTTGTGTCACAACTCCTGACGGACACCGACTCAGATCATCATTCCAGTCCAACCCCAGATCCAAAACGACACCGCACATATCCCAACCGAAACCGCAGTCAGTCACGGGGGGGGGGCAAGGGCTGGACTGGCCATCCGCCAATGTCGATTCATCCATAGCAACCCCTATCCAAGAAGACCATTTCACATAATATCCACGTCGCTGCCGTACGACGTTTTCAAAGTCGCTTTTTTCGTTATCACGGAACGAGCCTAACTGACGCGATACTACTTTAAGCCATCCCGCCTTCCCCAATGTATGGTCCAGGGTCGAGGAGCGAGAGTCTCGCCCAGGTCGACTCCAACGAATTTCAAGTCACTTGACCCACGATTTCCACCATCGTCGGACGGAGACCGAATGAATTCGTTGGGTACGTTGGTCACCAGGCTGAGCCACAACTGCGGGTGAGGAGCCGAGAACATTTCTGGGCCTGTCAGGACCCCCTGATCAGATTATCAGAGTCTCGTGAACGTCAATGATGATCAACCCCTCGCTCCGGCCTCGGCCTGTTCTCACACTCTTTTCTCCGAAATCGTTACGTTTTCGGTATCGTCGTGTTGTACCGCGTTTTGTTTTAGTCTTGATGGCGCGGACAGCCCCGGTCACTGTCACCACCTCAGCCACCATCGGCAATCAGGGGCTCAGCGCTCAGCGCTCAGGCACTCTTGTACCCTCTACCCGCTCTTGTCAACTCTCTCTATTTTTGAGCGCGCGTAATTTGAGCCGGGCGTATAGATAACAGCCATTGGTACTGGGCGAGACGCCACCACCATCATCATCATCCATCAATACTTGAAAAAAAAAAAAAAAGACTTACATCATCGACTCTGATCACATTGCTCCATGTCTGTCGTCTGCATCATATATTGGGTGATCGACCTAAGAATGGTTTTGGAGCATGTTTATATCCTCCGAAGCCAGTTCATGTTTGGCTGTACGATACCAATGTGGTGTTTCTTTCTTTTTTATTTTTTGACACCGTCGTGCTGGACGGCCCTAACCTAACGGACGTTTCTGCACAGGCCTTTTTTAGTTGACAGATTCAACGACGCAACAAGGAAGCATCCTATCGATCGATCGATGTAGCATTACGAGTATCTCTGCATCACTCGGACCCTGTATCCATCAAAAAGAAACATTCTGCCCCATCAGAAGAACGATGGTAAACGCTACGTTTGTTCACATTAAAGCGTGGCGCCGTTAAGTATGGTACATGGATTTTCCGTTTTCCCCACTGCCTCATTTTTTTCCCTTGTGGTGTTTGCGATTCGGCGAGTACACTCTGTTTGATGCTCGCCACTCGCCACTTGATACAGTGCAACATGCTTTGCGTTGGAAAGGATCAGACAAGAACGTCGAGTGATCACGAGTGAGAGAAAACGCGAACGACCGACAAAAAGTCGACATTACAGTAAATAAGAAAAACGTGTCTGGACAACATGGACACGAGGCGACGGGCGATGACGATCACGACCTTGCGTTATCCCCTTGCCTCTACTATATTCCCGTTCTTCCCCCTCTTTCACACAGTCGCATTCTGCGATTCCGCCAGGGTCATCACTTCCATAAGCACCGTCTGCTGGTCGACGCTCAACGTCGTCGTCGCAGCTTGATACAGCGCAGCGTTCTTGCTCTCAAAAGCTATCGGGGAGTTGAGTGAGGAATGCCGGCGATGCATTAAACCGACGTACTCGTCAACGCTTGCTTGAACGTCGTGTACGGATTGATCGCATCGATCAGGCTCAAAAACCCAAGCTCCTCTTCAATCTCTGACTCTTCCGAATCTTCCGACGCGTCGTCGCCCTCCTCTGTCATCTTTTCAGAGCGTGCTCTCAGACGGGCGCTCTGAGGGGGTCGTGGAGTTAGTGACACTACCCCGAGAGGACGTAGAAGAGTCTGCTCACCTCGTTGGCGAGCATCTCGAGGTATGCCGAGTCTTCGTCCCAAACGTCCTCTAGAACACGACATCGAGTTTAACTGCATAGTATGTGGGGAGGGAACATATCTCACCATCATCCTCGCCCTCCAAATTCAAGTACCTCGTATCGTCATCCTCCTCCTCCTCGTCATCCGCCCAACTCTGCTCCAACGCCTTGCGTTCTATCCAGAACTTCGTCAACATCCACGAGCAACAAAAAGGAGGAGGGGAAACGCACTCGAGATGGCTTGCGGAAGCGACTTGAAAATCACCAACGCCCCCGCCACGATCCCGTACCACCCCTCCCGCAAACTGGCCGGGATCAACTCCCCGTCGACCTCCAACAACTTGCTCAACGCGAGCAAACTCAGTTTCTTGTCGTGCACCCGCGGTAGCTTGTCCTCGGTGTTGATCGCCGCGAACCACGTGTCGAAAAAGGTACGGGCAGCACCTGGTTTGTAGGTCTCCATCAGGTGCAAAGCGGCAGTGGGGTTGTAAAAGACCGTGTTGATGAGAACGATGAGGTTGGCGAGTTTGAAGGAGTAGGTGTTGCCGCCGTCAATGTGGTCGATCGCGATCTTGATGATATTTTGGAGGTGCTAACAAAGGGAAAGGATGAATCGATATCGGTGGGGTTACGACTGGAATCGTACGTACATCATCGACGTGGCCGGCGAGATTGAGAAGAATGGACTCGGCAAGCTTGCACCCATTAATTCGATT
>JBBPUP010000043.1:53515-76133 GCA_038094735.1 Exsudoporus floridanus
ATCACTGTCGCCGAGATTCTTGTTCGTCATGGACGTTTCGTAAATGTCCAATACCTTTTGCCTGTAGTCGGGTCGAGCTTTGAAGGTATCTGCACCATAGGACAAAAAGTTGTCCAAAGAGGGAAGCATTTCTACATAATCGACGACATTTGAGCACGCATTCTTTAGTTGATAATGCACAACACAGCGCTCACCGTCCAAGAAGTCGACGGCGTCCGACTTGAAGAGTCCATACGTCAACTCAAACACGGGCCACATGTTTGGTGAGATAGAAGCAAGCTTGAACGTCAAGCTGTCCACCAACTCATACATGTTGTCGAACAAATCTAGGGATCGCGTATTAGCAAGAGAAAAATAGCCGTCTCCATCATCGAGTACTCACCGATCACCTTGTTCTCCAGCGTAAAGCGAATAATGGGTATAACCACCTCCTGCACCTGTCTCAAGATTTCCGGATTAGAGTCTACCGAGGATACGATCTACGCATGTTCAAAACCAACGCCAATGCCCAGCGCAAGACAGTCTTACCGTGCTGATCGTCTTCGCCACGCCCATCGCACCGTATACCTTGTCGTCATCCGTGTCCAGCAGCGTGTCGACATCCACATTATCTACATTGGTTTCGCTCGCCTGCGCCAACCCTTCCTTCGCCAGGCGTAGATACGATTCACACTTTCCACACACCCGTATCAGCGAACGACATGATAAAGGACATGGGATACCCACCAGTCTGCCCGTCAACTCCGTCGCAACCGGGAGGAGCTCATCCTGGAACTGCTCGACCATGGATTCCATCGAGCCGTTGAGAAGATCGAGATCCGTCTCGTCAGACAGCTTGAGGAGACCTGTGATGATATTCAACGTTTCTGTTCCATCGTTCCGTGGTGAGAAAAAAACGCACGCCGAATGACTTCGCCGACACGCGTCGAAACAACCGTTCGTACTGCACCACACGTTCATAGCTCGATCTTACTTCGATCACGAGTGTCACATACCAGATTCGTAGGCGACGACCATGTGTGTGAGTGCCAAGGCTGCCTGGACGCGGACTGGGAGTTCGGGATCATCGAGAGCATTCGCCACTGCATTGGAGTGTCCCGCCAGGTTCTCGAGAAATGCCTGTCAAGATCGACACAAACAAACAGACGATGCGAAACCTACCTCGGGGATATTCCATTCGATGTTATGTCTCACGACCGTCCCGAGCACCTCACAGGCCTATGCCATCCATTAGCACCAGAAGACCGGGGGGGACTAAAACACTCACAATAGCGCGCATGTATGGCTCGCTAGCAGTAAATTCGGGAAAGACATGCTGCACCATAAACTCTTCCATACTCCTCTTGACCTCTGGATGGCGCATAATGAATGGGCCAAGCGCAGAGGTAATGTTCAACGCCCCAAACTTTTGAGATGGTGGCACGTTGCTGGAACAATACGCAATCAAGGGCCCGAATGGCACGTAAGGGACTTGGCACTCACGAACGAAGCACGTTGTTCACCAGGTTGAGCATGGGCAAGAACGCAATCTTGGTTCGAACGCTCGCCAAAGTAAGGATAAACGATGTAGCACCAGACACGGGAGACGACACGTTTTCGTATTCGTCTGCACGACGTTATCAGACTGGGTTCCGGTTTCAACGAATCTCGAACACACCCACGGAAGCCCGAACATACTCGACGGGATCAGATTCCCAGAGTTCCTGATCGGCAGGTGAGAAACAGAGATGAGGGAAGACAAAGTTGGCAACGAGGTTGTCAGCGTGAGGCTTTAACAGAATCCACGTCGACTTTGGTTTGATACTTGAGGGGAGTCAGCTTGGACGAACGACATGCACCATGAAGCATACCATGCGGTGAAGAACTGGAAGATCTGATACTGGCATTTCTTTGACAACCATGCTTGCTTGGACACGTACAACTCGACTTGATGAAGATACACCTTGAAAATCTCCGGCGCGAACGCAGTGACGAAGTGATTGGCAAACGTCCCATACTCCTTTTGCATCGGGGATGGGAGTTGCGAGGGGTTCCCAAACCTTTTTGGTTTCACACGTCAGTCCACGAAGCCCAAATCGCGTTCGACAATGCCCGAACCTGTGGAACAATCTGCCCAGCGTTGCATACGCCCATTTCTTGGCTTTCCACCACTCGGACTTTTCTCTCTCTTCCTCGCTCTCAGGGACAGCGTTGCTCGGAAGCGAGAGATTGATGACCTGAAAGAAGAGTCGACCCCAAGGCACGAGGCTTTCAGGACTCTGTTGATGTGCACTCAGGTTGACGATGATAGACGTCCTGTACGTCTTCAGAATGAAGTGTAACATCGACGGGATTTCTTGAGCCGACGAAGGGGGTGTGTTCAACATGCCGCCCGCGACGGTGACGAGGGTCGGGAAGAGCTTCTCCACGACGAGAGGAAGATAATCCTTGCTCTGCCGATACCTACGTCACCCGTTCAGCGACAACGCGCATCAAACGAACCCTCCAATCACTCACCTAAACGCACGCACGCATTCCAGCGCCGCAACACATCCCGCTCCCACCTCGCGAATATCCCCACTGTTCAGCAACGCATTCACGCTCTCCAACAACCCCGCCCATCGGTCCGGAAAATCGTGTGAAATGAGATCTTTGAGGGTGGATCCGAGCTGAATCGTGATTGTCCTCGAGGGCAAGCCAGCGAGCACGCGCAGGATGGCGGATTTCAACGCGTCGCGATCAGATGGCGCAATCGGGATTTGTTCGGGACGTGTCCCGGGGGTGTCGACAATGTACGAGGTGTGGACACGGTTTTTTAGGTACACGGAACATGCTTGGCGGGTGGAGCTGGATGGAGGGCGAGCAGGTGAGCATTGCAGTGCGAAGCACGCGTCGGGAAACGTACAGATCGACGCTATCAGATGCAATGATTTGCAAGATGGCCGCCACCATACCCTCTTGGGCACCGATCTGCGATGGTTTGGGCAAAATCTAAGTTACTGACAACGCAGGAACGTGGTCCCCGACACACCTTGCGAATCTGGAGTTCGCCCGCTTTTTGGATATTGGGATCGGCATTGTAGGTGGTGGCAAAGAGATTTGCTAGTGCTTGGAGGTCCATGATCGTTTGCGCAGAAAGAAAAAGAAAAAGAGGGGGCGACGTGCAATCACGGCTCTACGCGTCGTTCTTAGATCTAAGTGGTCGTGGTTGTGGACGAGAGTGTCCCTCCACAAATTTTGTCAACACGCGTCTCGCGTCTGATTACTTCCATCTATGGTACAGTGGCCAAACTCGTCAGCGCCCAAAATTCATATGTCCTTGATTGAGGGGATAAGACGGCCCCTTAAGACGTATCCAACAAATATCGCCACGTTCCGAACAAGATGTTCACCATGAACCCAATCACAATTCCCAGCTGCGTCTTGCGTCTACAGCAAAGCAGAGATGAATCAGAGCTGCCACAGTGGGTGCCAGGAGCAACATACGGGAAGATAACGTTTTCCGTGGGCTGGACCTCACTGCCGTCGTTCCAGAACGCGGCAGGCTTGGCGTCGCGTAGGAAGAACAAGGGCAAGATAGGGAAGAAAAACCCCATAACGATACCTCGCAGAATCATACTCTGCGCCGACGTCTGAACCAGCGGCGCATTGCCTACACTATCGATGGAATCGATCCACTGCTCTTCCAGCGCACGCGCGTGCTCGTCATCTACCGAAAGAAATCAGGCTCAGTCGATCCAAAGCACAAAGGTCACATACAATCCTCGTCGTTTTCGAACTCGATGTCGAGATAGTTTGACGACGACTGGCTATGAAACTGCCTTCGGAAGTTGGTTATGTCTTCCTCTGAAAACCCTGCTGCGATCAGGCGGTCGAAACCGCGCAGTGGCCGGAGTTGGGCTTCCTGTCCGTGTCGTCCGTGAACGACCCCACCACGCTAAGCGCCCATGCGTACCTGCGGCTTGTCCTCGATTTCCGTTCCCGGTTCGACCTTGGGTCCAACCGAACAGTGTAACCAAGTGATAAGATGAGGTTGCGAGGATTGAGATGTGTCATTGGACGTCTTCGCACGCAGCTGTCGCTCCTCCAACGTACTCAACCAAGGATGCAGCAGAGTGCCGTCCGTGAGCAGTCGCCCAGCGTGTATCAGCCTCAACCGCCGGACCTTCAACTGTGGGCGTGCAGCGACGATCTGGCACGCTTTTCAGAGACACGCTTGGTTTCCTTGAACGGACCACACACCTTTGACTTGACGTCCCAGACAGTGTCTGTGCTCGTCAGGAAAAGGACGAGGTCTGGGATGCCCTCGGTGAAACGGATTGTTAGATTCCTAGAGTCAGTCCGAGATGGTTCGCCATCAAGTTCTGGGTCTACCGCCCGCTGCTTTCCCTTTGCCTTTTCGCTGAGCATGGACCACTAGCTTCGGTGTTTTCGTCCGACGGTTGTTACATGGCGTTGATACAGCACTTGTCAGCAATGGCGTGGGAGAATACTCCCTCTCGATAACCTCGTCGACCACCAAGCACACTACTACCCACTCATTAGCCCACCATGCCCCGGGCAGAAGGCAAGTCCTTGTGTTATTCGCCACGTTCGACCCCTGATCATGCCTTCCAGTCGGGACGCCAAAGTACTTGGCGAACAAGATGAAGTCGAAGGGTCTACAGCGCCTTCGATGGTACTGCCAAGTCTGCCAGAAACAATGCAGAGACGAGAACGGTTTCAAATGCCACGCCCAATCCGAGGCCCATCTCCGTCAAATGCTTGTCGTCGGAGAGAATGCCGGGAGACACATTGCCGATTTCTCGAGCCAATTCCAACACGACTTTGTCCAACTCCTGTCTCGGAGGTGCGTACAAACCCAACGCTCATGTCACACCATTGACCTCATTGTTCGTCACTCAGATTCGGAACTAAACGGGTGTTTGCGAACCGGGTGTACCAAGAGTTCATCCAGGACAAGAACCATCTCCACATGAACGCCACCCGCTGGGTCACGCTCACGGAATTTTGCAAACATCTCGGTCGTTCGGGAATCGCTCGCGTCGACGAGACAGACAAGGGCTGGTTTATCGCATGGATCGACAACTCGCCAAAGGCGCTCGCGAAGCAAGAAGCCTCGATGAAGAAGGAGCGCGCAACCATGTCTGACGAGCAGCGGGAGCGGATGTTGATCGCAGAACAAATCGAGAGGGCAAGAGAGGAGGCTGGGACGTCATCGGGGTCAACCTCGCCACCCGCGGAAGAGCGGGGTCTACAACGGGATGACACTACCGACAAGGTCGTCCTCTCGCTTTCTATGAAACCGACTGCGCCCGCGGCAAGTGCCCCGGCAGCGCCCACGGGGGGATTGAAGCTCAATCCCCTGAAACCAGGTGTCAACCCGTTGAGGCGTCCCAACGTCTTCAAGACGTCCGTGGCTACCAAAGTCTCGGATCATCCCGATACCAGCAACGACAAGAAACGACCGGCTTCCGCAATGACTGCTGCTGAGCGTCTGATTTTGGAGGAACAAGAACGAAAACGACGAAAGATGGAGAGGGAAGGTGTTGTATCCTAGCGTGGTTGTATTCTATTCAGCTTTACTAGTACACCTGGACTTTTTCATGCAGAGTGACGTCGGAGTTGCACATCCTTGGATGCACGTCGAGAAACGTGGCGCCGGCAAAGTACTCCATGGAGACAGGATTTTGATGCTCCACAGACGAGTGGTCGTAAAAATTTCACAATGCATAGCCATCTTTGCGGGTGGAGCGTACGCCAGCAACGTTCGTTCGCCGCACGTTCACATGGAATCGTACGATACCGTGCCCAAGTCACGCCCGATCCGTCAACTAAACTCAAAAGTACGGCAGTGTTCATAAGATACAACACGGAAAAGTTCATAATCATCACAGGCTAGTACATCGATACATCTGGTCAAGCGCTTAGCAGCACATCTCGCAAGGGCAGCCTGGATTTCACGGGTCAGCATAAGCACCACATGATGGGGAGAAGACGTACAGATGATATCTGCAAAACACTCGCAGCAGTCCTGTGGAAGATGTCAATTTGGGCGGTTAG
This sequence comes from Exsudoporus floridanus, assembly GCA_038094735.1. Taxonomy (NCBI): domain Eukaryota; kingdom Fungi; phylum Basidiomycota; class Agaricomycetes; order Boletales; family Boletaceae; genus Exsudoporus; species Exsudoporus floridanus. The sequence goes on from JBBPUP010000043.1 coordinate 59,558, forward strand.
GGGCAGGGCATCGACATAGTGTACCTTGCAACATTCTGTTTGATGCCCGGTCAGTGATGCTCTCGGAAAACCGACTGCCAACATGTACGCACCAAAGCAGAGGAAGCACTCAAGGGCAGCCAAGAAGCAGTCCTGAAAGGGTAGTGTAGTGTCAGTCTGCGGCATATTCATTTCCGTGAAGATGGCGGTATACCTTGCCTGCACCACCGCCACGCAGACGCTTGGCGTGATGGTGTTCTTGATGGTTTTGCGCAGGAGCAGGGCCCGTAACGCCTGCCAAGGTTGTTGTGGGGTCGCTCCACAGGGAGGGCAAGTAGACGCACTCATTTGGATGGCAGCCTGGGGCTGGTTGACGGTAGTCTTGTTGGTGGGTTCCATCGTCTTTCTTGCTTGTGAGGGTGCGGGAATGAGGAATTGGCAAGGGGAAAGCGGGGTGATGCAGGTTAAATACGTTTCAGCTCGGTAGTTGCGCAGTGCAGCTGATCCACGTGCATGAGTAGATTACCTAAACCACAGCGCCACCTGTCATTCCTGCCGGTCAACTGCCGACTCCATCGACAATGGGGACATATTACACTGCCGACGTCGCTGTCCACAGCGACCCCGCGCAATTGGGGCTGGTGCTGCAGGGCATAAACGTGCTCCATCAAGACCGATGCACGCGCTCATCTCCTACCGACGGGGCTCGATGCCCACCGACCGGGTGGCGCCAGACTGCACCGACACGCGTACAAACGATACACTCACCCTAAATATTTCCCATTGCAAAACTTAGGCTAGCTCTGTGTTCGCATCCGAAGAAGGAGGCGCTATTTCAAGTAGAAGGCGGGCGTAGATAGCGATTGTGTATCTGATTGGTCGCTGTTCCCGCAACCAACTAATTCCGAGGGAACATTCCCAACTGTCCTTATCGCGTGTTATTGTAGCCCGTCCAAGAGCGTCGCGACTTGCATCGCTGGGCACATCGACACCTCCTCCGATCACGGATACTAGTCTGACGGGTCCAAATATAGTGACCGCCCGGGGAAACGATAGGCCCGACTCGGATGTTAGACCTAATGCGACGCTTGCGGTCATGGCCCAGTATATCATCCGTCACACGTTGCAGTCTTAGACTGCAACGAGGCAAAGGCTCGCCACGTTGGAGATATTTTAAGTGGACTCATAAACGCGCGGTCATAAGCCAAAATGGCCGATCTAAAGCCATCATATGGTGACTCTCCTGTCAGTGCTCATTTCAATCCATAGACTGTCTGCTCTACCTGCCACACAAGGCATGTAAGATCAGGTAGCGGATAATCATGTACATGCAGGGACGTGCATCTTCATATCGGTAGTCTGGAAGCATGCATTCGGAAGCCTGTCGAAACATAGTTGAAGGTGACGGGATTTACCTGATCGAGTCTCCATTTCGCTCCAGTTTAACTTGGTGAAAGGTCGACACCACCCACCGCGTTCGCCCTGCCCTGTTGCGCACCCACCCCAATCGGTTTGAGGGAATTCGTTGCAATGGAATCGCTGTGGCGGTTGATTTTCCTCCCAAGCCGGATCGGTGTCGCCTGCGAGGGTGATACTCCTCAGAAGTCATGGGCTGGGAGCTGCAACCCCGAGCCCAGGGCAGCGTATCGATCTACCGCCCCTGCGCGATCAGTACATAGCGGCGAGTGTGGGAGGCATGGTGTCCAAGAATCCTTGACCCCTGAAAAACGTGATGGATTGTCGGCCCTGGGAGCGAGAGAACGCAACCCTGAAGAGACTGAGGGCTTTGCCGAGGCTGAGTTCGCCGCTGACGTCGCTGACTGGTTGCGTTGATAGTGCTTCATTTCAAACCTGGCTGAACCCGAACGTTTGAACGCCATTGGATATAGTGTATGGGATCTGTTACCTTGGCACTCAGCCATCGCTGGACCACAATGTGGCTGGCCCAGGCTTTGTTTATGTGACTGCTGTCAGTGATCCCACCGCTCCGCTATCGGTGCTTATGACATTAATGACTGCGGCCCCTTAGCACAGCACACCCCCTCTTGTGTATACTGCTACCACCATCAGGATTTATACAGCGCTGTGCCCTCAAATTCGCTCCCGGCTTATCATGGGAAAGTTTTCGAGCGCAACCATATCCACTCTGCAGAGTTTCTTCGTCAAGAGGGCCGTTCAAGGCCAGGTCCGTCTCACCCATTCCGCGCGGCACTGGAAATGCTCATTCTTCTGCTTTTTCAAGGGTGGTCTTCTGACTGGCCAGGATCCAACTGCGTACAATCCCTCAGACCCCCTAAGGATTTGGGTCATTCAACTCGGTGTGTCACCGCTAGCCCCTTCACTCTTTTTACGCCGTCGGTCCTCATACAAGGACAGCTGTTATCATCATGATGACGCAGCTCCTCGGTTTCTTACTGGGAAAAATCAAACAACCCCGCGTCATCGCCGAAATCCTCGGAGGGATTCTACTAGGTGACCTAGCATGAGGGTCTCGTTCGTTTCGGCGTTCTGACCTTACATTCAAGGTCCCACTGCGCTCGGACGAATCCCTGGTTTCACGAACCACATCTTCCCCTCAGACGCGATCCCGTATCTAACTCTCACCGCCGAAATCGGACTCTGCCTTTTCCTTTTTATCATTGGCCTTGAAATCGATCCTACTATCATCCGACGAAATGCCCGGTTGTCGATCGCGGTATCTCTCGCTGGCGTACTGCTTCCGTTTGCCATCGGATGCGGTATATCTGCCGCGCTATACCAGAACTTCAGCTCGTCGGCTATCAACTACAATTATTTCATGCTTTTCATCGGCGTGTCATACTCTATTACTGCCTTTCCTGTCCTCTGTCGTGTTCTCTCTGCGCTCAAACTGCTTGACACGACAGTCGGCCTCATCGCGCTATCCGCAGGTGTCGCAAATGATGTCATTGGCTGGAGCTTGCTCGCGTTAGCTGTGGCGTTTGTGAATGCAACATCTGGTCTTGCTGCCCTGTGGACGTTTCTCACTTGCGTGGCGTACACTTCGTTCCTACTCTTCCCGGTCAAATGGGCATTGCGTTGGCTAGCGAGGAAAACGGGAAGCACCGTTCATGGCCCTACCGTGATTTACATGTCGGTCGTTATGCTCGTCCTCTGGGGCTCTGCCTTCTTTACTGACATTGTTGGCGTGAACGCGATCTTTGGTGCGCTGGAGCCAGTCAGCTCTGACTTTTTATATTCATTTTCATTGTAGGTGCTTTCGTCGTCGGCGTTATCGTTCCGCGTGAGGGTGGTATATCCATCGCATTTGTGGAAAAGCTTGAAGACATGGTTCAAATTATTTTCCTCCCTCTTGTAAGTATATAAAAAAATTCCGAGCACGACCACTCAACATGCGTAGTACTTTACGATTTCGGGACTCAACACGAACTTGGGATTGATTAATACTGGTACGTGCTGGTCTCGCAAGTGGTGTGCACATATCGAGATCCTTGGTCAGGAACTGCTTGGGGATTTGTTTTTGCTATCGCTGCTCTCGATTTCACTGGTAAATTCACTGGATGCACACTCTCCTCAAGGGCACTTGGTTTCAGTTGGCGTGAGGCTACCGCCGTTGGTTCTCTCATGAGTTGTAAAGGGTATGCTTCGCTCAGACGATCGCCTGTCGCGTCTTACTGTCTTTCAGATTGGTAGAGCTGATCGTCCTCAATGTCGGGTTGTCCGCGAATATCCTCACCCGACAGGTGTTCTCCATGTTTGTCCTGGAAGCGTTGATTCTCACGTTCATGACAACCCCTCTCGTCAACTTTATTTATCCACTAAAGCACCGCACCTTCGGACTTGGCGCTGACATCACTCTTATGGCACCCAACGATGACATCCAAAGAGATAAGTATGTTGGCGAGGATTCAGTGGTCGAGGCTGAAACCTGGCGGAACCGATTTGCGGTGGTGCTCGATGAATTCGGTCACATGCCTGGGATCATGGCACTCACGAAACTGGTGCTGCCTCCCGCCGCCGAAGATCCAGTGTCTGGGGGTAAGCAAACGCGAAAGACCTCTGTGAATGCGCTCCGCCTCATCGAGTTGTCGGAACGTACATCGACGATGATGAAATCTGCAATGACGGAAAGGTTGATCAATACTGACCCTCTGGTTGGCGTGTTCAAGATGTTTGGAGAAGAGCGCGACATGCCCGTTTCTGCTTCGTTGTCTGTCGTAGCACACAATGAGTGGGGTCACACCGTGGCCGAGCACGCTCAGAGGCATGGTTCGCAGCTCGTGCTCATACCCTGGATCCCACCTTGGCAAGGCACAGCACCGGATCCGTCTGAACCTGAATCGACATCTCGTGGAGGTAAACCGGAGCAAAACCCATTCGATACGTTCTTTGGGCTCCCATCCAAGGACAACTCTGCGTCGACGCTGTACTCGCACTTTGTTCGCGGTGTTTTTAGGCACAGCAAGACGGATGTGGCGCTCTTTGTCGACTTGGGAGATAATGCGGGCATGAATGGTGAACAGCACGTCCTGTTTCCGTTCTTTGGAGGCCCGGACGACCGGCTTGCACTCGAGCTTGTGGTGCAATTGTGCACAAACCCGAGGATAAGCGCCACGGTCATTCGCATTGGGAAGAGGTCCGAGCAGCCTGAGATTTTGAGACCTGAATCTGCTTTTATTGACTCAAAGGCCGATCCGGGAACACCTGTCACATTGGTTCGTGTACCTTTTGGACGCTCGGCACCGGCGTGCATCTAATCTAATCACAGTCGCCCACCTTTCCCAACACTGTCTACGGGAAACCGAACACGGCATATCTCTTGCAATCAGAGACGGCGGACGACCTGACGTGGGCCCGTTACGCATCGCCGAGCTTTGAAAAGGACACGCACACCCAATTGCGCTTGGCGCTTTCCCGGATACAGTTTACCGATCTGTCGCAAGTGCTCCCGCTCCACGCGCTCGTACAGCGCGCGAAACAGCTGCGCGAGACCCACCGACGACTCCTGGTCGTCGCCGGGCGCTCGAAACGGTTCGTCCAGGAGGGGCTTCAGCAGGAGCTGCAGCAGCTCGTGGAGGAGCGCAAGTGCACGGGGCACGAGTTGGTGCGGAATACGGTGGGGGACGTGGCGACGGCGTTTGTCGTTGCTGCGGGGACGCAGAGCGGGGTGATTGTGGTGCAGGCGGCGGGGGTGGCGGTGGCAGATGTGTAGGTGTGAAGTATGAAGTGTAGATAACATTGTATTAATGTCATACCTGGGTGCGGGGTCGGACCGGTGGGCAGCGGCCGGCCCGGGGACGTTTGTCGTCAAGGTTGCCTGGAATCGAACGGAACAATGATTTTTTCCCTATGACTGTTTCGGTTGAACGCTTTGGGTGCAGCGACAAACGTGCACGCGGTGATTGAACGCGGCCATTCCGACGACGATCATCGCATTCCAGGTGTGCGGAAAGTCGCGGACCGCGCTGGACAAGTTCTCGTTCCCGTCGTGCCATATAAACCTCTGAAAGCGCGTTCAAGGTTTGCTGAGCGGGACCCACCAGGCGCTCCCGATCCCACACCCTACACAGACAATGCCCCCAACACTCCGCCGACTCCTCTCTTCCCGGACCCGACGCACCCTCGCACTCGCCACCGCCGCCTCGACGCTCGGTCTCGCAGGAGGCGGCTACTACTACCTCAACTCCGGCCCGGCCTATCCCGCGTCAACCCGGGAAACGAGACGGCCGCCTCCAGCTTGGACGCCACCCGCACGATGGGCCATGTTGGATGCGCTCGAGCGCAGCGGGCGTGGACGTATCCTAGACCCGGAATCGAAACGCGATGGGGAGGGGGAGGGGGAGGAAGATGTGTTTGACGTGTTGATCATCGGAGGTGGGGCGACGGGCGCAGGTGTCGCCGTCGACGCTGCCAGTCGCGGACTCCGCGTCGCCTTGGTCGAGCGAAACGACTTTAGTTCGGGTGGGTTTTCTTCCCTTTCACGGGTCGATGCTGCCCTTGTGACGTTGACACGACATGATATAGGTACGTCGTCCAAGTCGACCAAGCTCGTCCATGGTGGCGTACGCTACCTACAAAAAGCGGTGATGGAGCTGGATTACGAGCAGTACAAGCTCGTACGGGAGGCGTTGCACGAGAGACGGATATTCCTCCAGACGGCCCCGTACCTGTCACACATGCTTCCGATTATGCTCCCCTTGTACAAGTACGTTCTTTTCTCGGTGGCATGACTCATCACTGATATGGCCCCTTTTTCAGGTACTGGCAGGTCCCTTATTATTACGCGGGGTGCAAGATGTACGATATGTTGGCGGGGAAGGAGAACATGGAGAGTTCGTATCTCATGTCGAAGGGCAAAGCCCTCGAACTGTTTCCGATGCTCAAGAGCGAGGGTCTCGTCGGCGCTGTCGTCTATTACGATGGTGCGTGTTTCCTTCTTTCGCGCGATTGTTTATCTGACACGATCCAGGACAACACAACGATGCACGCATGAACATCGCGCTGATCATGACTGCCGTCAAGCTCGGCGCGACCGTCGCCAACTACTGCGGCATCACCGAGCTCCACAAGGACAGCCAGGGCAAGCTTGTTGGCGCCAAGGTCAAAGACGAGCTCACCGGACGGGAATTCAACGTCCGCGCCAAGGTCAATCCTGCCCTCTTCCCTCTCTTCTCATTCACAATGCGCTCCCACATGCACAGGGCATCATCAACGCGACGGGTCCGTACGCCGACGCGATCCTCTCGCTCGACAATCCCTCGCATAGACCCATCGTGAGACCTTCGTCCGGTGTTCACATCACGCTTCCTGCCTACTACGCCCCTGCCCGCATGGGCCTTCTCGACCCGGCCACCTCGGACGGCCGCGTTATCTTCTTCCTCCCCTGGGAAGGCGGCGTCGTCGCCGGGACGACCGACACGGCTGCCAAAGTGAACGCACAGAGCGAGGAAGTGACACCGAGCGAAGAAGATGTGCGGTGGGTGATCGACGAGGTACGTGGGTACCTCAGCTCGGATATCAAGGTCCGTCGTGGGGACGTGCTCAGCGCCTGGTCGGGTTTGAGGCCGCTCATTTCGGCGGGGAGTGAGGGTGGGACGGAGGGGTTGGTGAGGAATCATTTGGTGAGGGTGGATCCGTCGGGGTTGGTCACGATCGCGGGGGGCAAGTGGACGACGTATCGGGCGATGGCGGAGGAGACGGTCGATAGAGCGGTAGCAGTGTTTGGATTGGGAGACAAGGTCAATGGGGGGTGTCGAACGGCGGAACTGAGGCTCGTAGGAAGCGACGGGTGGAGTCGAAACATGTTTATCGGGCTCGTCCAACGAGTACGTCCTCCACCCATCCATCGCGGGCCTCACTGATGCATCTGCTAGTTTGGCTTGGACACGGACGTGGCGAAACAGCTCTCGGAAAACTATGGCGACCGCGCCTGGACGGTCTGCGCGCTAGCCGAGCCGACGGGCGACCAATCGCCCGTCCATGGCGTCCGGCTCTCCCCCAACTACCCATACGTCGAAGCTGAAGTCCTCTACGCGACGCGCCACGAATACGCCTGTACAGCCGTCGATGTCCTCGCGCGTCGCACCCGCCTCGCGTTCGTGGATGCCCAAGCGGCGCTCGCTGCCCTCCCGCGCGTGATTGACATTATGAGCACTGAGCTTGAATGGAGTCGTGGGCGGAGGAGGGAGGAGTATGCACGTGGGGTCAAGTTTCTGGGGAGTATGGGGCTCGCGCCGGGGTCCGGGTCTGGGTTGTCGTCGGGTGTGAATGCCGTCGGGGGGTGGGGGTGGGGAGACGCGTGGTCGTGGATAACGTCGGCAGGATCCATCATTATCCAGCCAACCGCTGCCTCCTCTTCCTCTTCCTCCTCGTCGTTCAAGCCCTCGTACAGTCGTGCCAAGTTTGAAGCGGGCGAAGTCGACGCACTCCGAGTGCTATTCAGCAGACATGCGTCGTCATTGGCACACGGCGATAGCACCCTCCCGCACCCACAGACACAGGCGCGGTTAAACAAGACGGCCATCCGACCCGCCTTGGAGGCATTTGCGCGCGACTGGCCCGGTGCCGGGTACGAAGGGTTCAGAGAAGCCGACTACCGATACGTATTTATGCAAGAGGGTCTCGATGAGCGGAGTCGGACGGACGTGGACGTGGACGAGTTCATCGAGGTGAGTCACTCGGTCCATGTCCGTCGTGATTAACGCGCGATTGACGCTTGGTGTGTGTGCATGGACAGATCTGTGGACAGTTGAAGGACGTATCGATGATGAGCGTGGCCAAGGTGGCCAAGAAGGAGCGGAAACGGATTCCTGTTGAAAAGAGCGGTGGAGGTGTGTAGGTGTTTCCACTTTTCCACTTTTCCACTTTTCCCCTCCTGTTGGTTTCGTGGTCGTTTCAGGTATCGAGGACCGTACGTGCACCATACGCTATATAAAGTTTTTACTTGAGTTTCAGTGTTCCCTCCTCGAATACGATATTCTAGCATTCATTTATCTAAAAAAAGAAGTCGTTTACATTAAGCTGTCCCAAATGGTCGTGAGCAAAGCGTTCGTCAGTATCGACCGCCCAAAAGACGATCGTCGTGTCCTCGCGAAACAACAGATCACAATCTTGCCATACGTGATCGCAACTCGGCTTCGTACTCGTCCACCAACACCCGGCGCAACACCTTGCCCGTGGGCGATTTCGGTATCTACAATCGATTGTCGGTCGACAACATAAAAAGGTGGGGAATCAAATCGACAGACCTGGTTGACGACGGCGATACCGCCCCTCAGCCATTTATACCGGCTTAGCGTCTCGCGTACCCACGCGTCCAGTCGCGCAACGGCCGTGGCCGTATCGAGCGCCTTGCCGTTCGGTGACAAGACGACCCACGCCCGGGGGACACGCTCGTCCGCCGTCCGTCCACCGCTTACACCAGCGACGGTCACGTCCACGACGAGCCCTTCGGGATGCGCCAGCAGCGTTTCCTCAATCTCGGTCGGGGACACTTGCATCCCGGATATTTTCAGCGTGTCCTGTCGCCAAAATGTTAATTACGTCGTATCCGGACCCACGATTCTTTTTTGCTTTGTTTTTGGAGGGCTCACCTTGACGCGGTCTTCAAAGCTGATGCGAGAGGTCAGCCATGGCGAGGTGGTCGTGTGGAGAAGACGTACTAGAGGACGCCATCTGCGTCTATGCGTATCCGATCGCCCGTACGTAGCCATCTGTCCTTGAATGTTTCGTCGGTGGCTTTTCGGTTTTTCCAGTACCCGAGTGCGACTGAGCCGGAGCGGACGTGTAGTTCCCCGGGTTCATTTACGGCTGCCAATTGACCGTCTTCGCGTACGACGCGGGCTTCGACGCCGGGTAATAGTATTCCGACGGACCCGGGCACGTTCTTTGCACGTCCCTCTAGCAATCCAGGGACAGGCTTCGTGGAAATTGAGAGGGTCTAAATATGGGGTGGTCAGAATATCCTGGGAGGCATGATGATATTCGTACACATTCGGACATTCCGTACCCTGATAATCATAATCAACGCTGAGATAAGAAAGCGATATCATCATTCACACACCTTCGCTCACCCGTTCCACACCAGGGAAACGCGAGCGCAGTTGCTCGGCCAGGGAGAAAGGCAGATAGGCGGCTCCACAGCTTACAAACTGGACAGTGCTGAAATTGGCAGTTGGAAACTTGGGGTGGTGCACGATTTGGTGGACAAGGGAAGGAACTAGAAATATACTCGTGATGCGGAACCTCGACCACACGTTAATACGAGGGGGTGAATGCGTCAAGAACGAGACATACTTGGGGATACAATCGAAAAACACGTCGGCATTCCACTTAGGTAGGAGGACAAGTGTTGCAGGCGCCAGGAAGCATCTAAATGTAGTGATGTGGAGACCATAGACGTGATGTATTGGGAGCACATTGAAAGTGACGTTCATGCCATCTGGGCCATTCCATTTTCGCGGCTGTCGTGGGATAAACGATCGAAGTGCTGAACAAGAGGGAGTTACATACGGGTTCGACCTTGAGTACCTCTGCGGACAGTACCAACACCTGAGAGAAAGAATCGATGAGATTTCCGTGCGAAATCATGACGGCTGACAAAGAGGGATACGGGTTAGAACATGGTAGCAGAAGCTAGATGTTTAGATGGGCGGCGAATGATGTACCTTTTGGTAGTCCGCTGGTGCCGCTGGAGAATGCTAGATAGGCAAGGGTATCACTTTGTGCTTGCTGTATTGGCAATCGTGGGAGGCTGTTGGTTCGCGCGCGTGCGACGAGATCGGTATAGCTCGTACGACCGTGAACACGTCCCTCTAGGATATATATGCGATCTTCTGGTAGACCGGAGGTGAGCGCCAAAGGGAGGAGGGATGGAGTGGTGAATAAGTGCGTGGGACCTGCGAGCCTGAAAATATGCTGGAACTCGAAAGGGGTTGAATAGGATGAAAACATGGCAAAGGGCACGGTCATGACGAGCAGGGAGTGAAAGAGGGCGACGGCGTCCTACGAAAAGGGTCAACCTGGGCGACGTGTGTCCGAGACAGAGGAATACCATGGAGTTTTCGCAGAGGACACCGACAAGTTGGTCGTTTCCCGGGCGGATCCCCAGACCGCCGAGTTCGACGTCAGTAGCCATCGCAGTCGCCCCATCACGGACGGTCTCTAGAAACTGGCGGAATGACCGGGTCGCACCCGTGAGTGGGTTTATATGCAATGTGTAATCTGGCCAGTCTGCTTGATCTGGACGATTGAAGAGGAGATTGTGGATGTTCTGTGGGGGTACTTGGGGAAGCGGGGGGAAGAAGGACTTGTGGTACATGGTTCAGGACGGAGAGAGAGGGGAGAAAGTACGTTCCGGCGAGTTCATTCTGAGGACGCTTTTATTGTCGCGGAGAGATTTGATTGCAGCCGGGCAAGGGATGAGTGAGCGGGGCCGTAACCGGAGCATGGGAGCATCGCCAACCAGTATCACCTGCCTGCTGCATCTCTCACACCATCCATGCTCTCGATGCCACGTCACGGCCACCGATTGGATACTGCACGAACAAGAAGACGTCGACATGCGTTTCAAGCGTTGATATCGATAAAACACGCTTCAAGCTCATCACTTCCGAGTATCCCCACTGTGTAGCTGCGTCGATGACTAAGCAGTCCTGGTCTTTTATTTTATATCGTACCTGCACGCAAGCAATTACCGTGTACGAAGTTTTAATTCCTCCATCGTAGCGTTACTGCAATGAAGCATCTGATCTAGTCCTTGTGTAGTCAAGCCCACGACGAGCTTCGGCATCTGACGTCTGACCCACGTTTCTATCACACCGTCCATCCCCCCTTAACATGCCCTAACACCTCAAGCAGCGCTCTCCCGAGCCCCTTCTTCCCCTACTTCTCCACTGAGCGCGGCAAACTTGAAGAAACCATCCTTGAAAGCGAGCTTGTCTGGATCAGATCGTAACCGACCCGGATGTGCGTGACAAGGTGCGAGAGATCACGAGCAAGGTCATATTTCAGGCTGGTGTCGACTACGAGTAAGCCTGTTTCTTGTCCGAAATCCCGTTTTCTTATCCAACCCTTTAGGACGAGACTCATAATCGCATGATCACGTTTGGTTTCAGGGTAATCATCAGCGCTTCAGCGCTTCCTGATCCTCATCATGTGTCATATCATATCCTTTTGCCGTGTGTTGTCTCGTTTTCGAAATGGAATCAATACCAACAATAGATTATTTCGTCGCATCCTAGCACATTCGAAACAATATTCAACTCAGATTTGACAAGACAGCTATAGCACGACCTCGCGCACTTCTTACACTAAACGGATTCATTTTTACATCGTCCGTCTGTTCTTGTGGATGTTTTGCTCACGAAGCCAACGCGTGGGAGACCTTGGCAAGCAAGGTGACATTATTAGGAGCGCGCGCAAGACCAGACCAGATGATTTACAGACCAACGTTGCGAGAGATGGGTCTCCTCGAGACTTCCATTCGGTTGGCAGGTTCCGCCCAAGAAGTGAACCTTTCGTTCTTCCTGAAATGTCGCGTCGATCGCAATGGCTAGCTCCCCCAACCCTCCACCGCTGTTAAGCACATACACCTCTACCACCAGGCTTTCCAGGGGTTGCGAGTCGAAATGACCACAGGCTACCGTCAGACTTTGTCAAAATCATGCTGGCTGCACGGAGTTTGCAGGTACAAAGATGGTACAGCACCTCCCCCACTTCAAGCATATCCCCGGAGGGTGTGCCAACGTCAAGGACCAAATGTATGGTATGTCAGTCCCCCGCAGCGCGCGCAAACACGGTCCAATCGCCCTGCTCGATGAGGCGACGATTTGTCGGGAGCTCAGGGTAGTTGCTCACTGGTTTGACCATCACTCGCAGACTGAAATATGTCAGTGGACAATGAGATCATCCTTGGAATTTGCACAGCACTTGAATATCCGGTTAGTCCCGACCCTTTGCATGGACGGTTTTCAGCCCTGCGGTTGGGCGAGTACGTTCGACCTGGTGCATTCGCGCCATCTGGGCCATGCTCGCGCTCGCGCTCTATCTCTTATCTATCCTATTCCTACTCCCCAGAAACTCGGCCGTACGCTCGGGTCGCCGTCGGACGAGTTTATTACTCTCTGGAGGCAGAGGCTATGGATGCTGGCGAACCCCTCCCAGACGACATGGCTATGACATCACCATCAATAGTGCAGTCCCGCTCTGGCACACGGTCGCGCGCGCGCTAATTGCACTCGTCCAAGCGATTGTTTGGATGTTTGCCGACCTTCATCGCCCACGAACCTGACATCTGGCGTGGGCTCTCTTGATCGATTTCACCTGGGTCTGTGGTGTCTCCAAACCTGCTATTCTGGCACAAGACAATTGCATACTTGGATCATTTCTGGCTAGTGTACTCTACCATCTCATCTTTGGCGCTGCCCTCCTCGGTGGTACCAACCTATGATCATCAAAATTTCATGTGCCTCTGGAACCCCGCATCGGGTTTACCGCACCAGCATCTGACCCGGTCGTGCTGGCACACGTTTCGCGAATGCCTATGGAACGGCCGGGCAATCACGTCAACGAGGAATATATCGTGAGTTCCACGCGACGTCTTGTGCGCCGTTAACTTACCTACATGCACCCAGTCCGTTAAATATCCCCACTCCATTTTCTTCCCCTCAATTGTCTTTTACTCCCTGGACCAAAAACATCTATTTAATCTATGCGCCAGATGCATGTTACCCGTCGTGTCGCACTTGTCCTCCCCGGAGCACACTACCCGGTCCGTATGCTTGAAGGACAGATCGATACCCAAGGCACAGTAAGGGATTTGTTCCCCCAGGGTATTTTGGAGCATACCGCTCAGGGTTCAGAAGCAGATGTAAAACAGGGAGAGCTTGTTGTTGCGAAGGGGGCGCCGGTAGATAACTCTCCTGCGGAGCCTGCCAAGGATGGGTCGAAGAAGCCGAGGAAGTTGATCAAAGCTGAGTGTAGGGAGAGCGGTCGTGTCAGGTGGTCGGTCTATAACACGTGTCGACTGGCCTAGTGAGTCTTCTTTTTTCGTTGACTCGAGACGGAGACAAGTCACTTATATGATGGATACCCAGGTCGCATTGGACATAGTTTATATTGCTTGTGCTGATCATCTGTCCGCAGGGTTCGGGAGTCACTGAGAAGCTTTGGGCTCGCGTAAGTACTACTGTATGAGAGTCTGGTTTGGATAATGCTAATTACTGTGTTCAAGAATGGGGTCAGGTTTATGGGAACGACACGACGGCCGCGCCGTATTCCTTTGTCTCGACCATCGTGGCGGAGAATGAAGCACTGATGGATGGTTTCGTCCCCTCGCACGACACTAGGCACTATCATCACATCCTAGCCACTCACAAGTTACTGTGGTTCACTCTTCCCGATGCCAACGGGGACTCCTGTTCTCTGTCGGCATTTACGGTGCGATTGGTCTCGCGACGGCAATTTTCGGTATTGTGTCGACGACGGTGCAGTACACGGCTGCGTTGACGGCATCTAGGCTGATTTTTAAGTGGCTGTTGGAGGGTGTGATGAGAGCCACAATGAGTTGGCATAACGTCACACCTCAAGGTGAGCGCTCGAGGTAGTTGACTTGGTCGATTGACTCATGGATGGCGATATAGGTCGTATGTCGAATCGGTTTGGCAAAGGCAATGAGACGATTGACAACAACTCGGCTGGCTCATTGTTGGCCGCCTTTACTACTGCCATTATCACTGTCGCGTCCGTGGTCTCTTGGATTGCGGGCGATGGACGTCGTTGAATTGCGTTTGGGCTCTAGTGTCGTGTCCCCGTGGTTCTTGATTCACGCTTTCATTGTCAGCTTTTGTCCCATGGAGCCCAATTCTCGGTTACCAATTTTCTCTGGGTTCGGAGAGTTGCTAGGGGGGTATCGTAAGTGTCCGTGCCTTCTTGGCGGAGCGTCAATTTTTGGATGATTTGCACAGTAAAATCGATGTGACGACAAAAGTCGATGTTTCCTGTTCCCTCTCCACCCTACACCGTTGAAATGAATTGGTCTGTATGTGTGCTGATGGAGCTGATCAGGTTTAGTGGCGCGTCCGTTGAGGACAGTGATCGATTACGATCGGTTGATCGTGTTGGACAAGGGCGAGGTGAGCCAACGCTCCGATGATTGTCTGTTCTTTGATACTGATTGTGTGGGTGGCGCATGTGGCCGAGCTTTACACGGGTGGCATGTATATACCTCATATGAGTGACTGGCAGTTCCGTCGCCCTGCTTATATGTTTGATTCGTCAGATGTATCATGGCCTCTCCAATTGTTCTGTGTGCATCGTTCAATGAGTATCCCTGATTATTTTGTTGTTACATATGCATACACTGTCACGCATGGTAGCGTCGCGCATGCCTTTACATCGAACAGTGTGGGGATGGGACGCGCGGTCTGGCCGGTGGCGACGCCTCACGCCTGGCAGGTCGAGGGTTCGGGAACACTTGGTTTTCGCTACTGAGATCACACGTGCCCGTACTTAGCACATATTTGACGCTGCATTCCTCCTTTCCCTGAGTCTGGTATGGATATGTTTACTCTTGCGTCGCATCGGGCTAAATCATCGGCGTCAATGATATGGTGGCAACGCAATGAGCGTCGCTGAGAGTCCCGTTATCTAGACGCTTAGTGCAGGACATCAGTCCTGCCGACGGACATTTTCAGAGAGCAAATATCATAGCCACTGTACCGTCATAAATAATGTACATGCTAGACTCGTGGTCTTGGTATTACCGAACGCAACGCGCCTCAGTAACAGGCATTCAGCCCCGTTGTTTGCTTCAGAGAGACCCGTCTGGGTCTCCTTGTATCTATGACAGATGCAACTGGGTGAGTAGCTCATTATCGTTGCGTGTCATTTCAAAGGGCTCGACATCGCCGGATAGTCAATGATTCACTGAAGGAGCGGCTGGTGAACGGATACCACCAGTATGGGATGTCGCGTCACGAACCGAATCACGAAAACCGCGCATCACTGGCCTTGTCAAAGCATGATATGGCTTACATGGTGTTACATAATATTATATACCATTACAAAAATGAAATCTTAGCTATGTATTCACATATAATGTCATACCGAGCTAAGTACTTACCAGTGATGGTGGGCATTATTGAAATCGAGAGTGTGACACAAACGATCAGACTCACGATTCATTCGGTGTTCACGCGCACGGTTCAATCATCCTGCGAGTCGATGAGGGGTTCATCGGTGTTAGATGTTACCATTCGACCCGAAATATGTCAGTGGACAACAAAGACATCTGTAGATTTTTTGTGGTCCAATTATCTGGGTGGGGAAAGCAAATGTCGAACTTCCGTCATTGAAAAAGTGAACTTGGATTGGGACGAAGGACGTATGCAAGTACGCGTGATTTGGAAAACGACGTGCGGAAAATGCCAGTAGCTTGGCGACCCTGATAGGTGGGGTCATGGGCCGTGCGCAGCACTATCACTGGCGCCAACGAAATTCGCATCGTGCCTAGCAACTCTCGTTCAGTAGATGGGCTTCTGTAGTGCATGGACGAACAAAGGGTTCGCTGCCAATCACCGGTCACCGTGGGAATGCCCAATTTACACGCATGCTGTCGTGTCCGTATCTCACCAGTACTTTCAACAGCGGGGGTATCCTCTGCTGCCAGTGCGATGTTGGCAGGATGTTCTAAACCAGCGGAGAGTATGTCTGCACAGCAAAAATAAAGACAGATGTACGATGGACCTACATGTATATCTATAATGTTGGCTAAAACATGAGAAGCATGGTAATGGAATATATTTGAAATACTTATCTCATTGTTTCATGCTCGACAATAATGCTTCTCATGTTTCAGTGATCAGGTTGTGTGGTGGAACAATGAGCATGTGGGAGAGAGCATGGTAAGACTTCATCCATGAAGCATTGGGCATTCCTACCTCTTCTCCCCTCATCCCACTGCAGAGAGCCACCAACATGGCTGACTGTTAAGATTTGCAGGTGGACAGGGACTTAACTGAAGATCTGTTACAGGTGGTGACTTCAGGCTGTCTCCCAAAGTCTCATTCTCTTTTCTCAACACTCCAGACTCCCCCCCACTGTGGGACTTGCTCATCAA
>JBBPUP010000044.1:39592-64003 GCA_038094735.1 Exsudoporus floridanus
TGTGCTCTGACCATTATGATGTTGTAGGTTGCGGTGTGACACCCGACTTTGACACGCCCGAATATGCCATGTTCGGTTCATTGTCCACGAGAAGATGGGAAACGACCGAGGGGTTGGACCCATATAGCTTTGGTATCAACAACGTCACCGATGCAACATCGTACAAGAATGGCACTACCATCATTCATACCCTGGTCGATGTCGTGAGCAAGAACGGAAACTAGTAAGCCAAACTCCTCTAGCCGTTTCTAGTTGACCACTCATTTATCCTTTCATCAGCTTGCTGAATGCCGGACCCACTGCAGAAGGTAACATCATCGCACCAATGGCAGATAACCTCCTCGCAGCTGGCCGATGGCTCAAATACGCCGGTGACTGTGTTTACGCGACCGTATGTATCGTGTGTGTCCGGGATGAAACACAGGCGCTGACCACTGTTACAGGAGTATTGGTATCAAGCGTCGCAGGATCCGACAGGGTCGTACCGATTCCTGACGACGCCTGAAACCTTTTGTATTGTTGCGTTCAACAAGCCTACTGATGGATTGGTCGTCGTTGATGCGGGCGGCGTGGTGCTTCCTATTCAAGAGGGAGACACCATCACACTGCTCGGGCCGACGGTTGGACAAGAACTCGAATGGGACGTAGACGAGAATGGGGTGTTGACGATCGTCGCTCCAGAGAATGAGGTCGACCAAGTCGATTACGCCTGGGCATTCCAGGTCTCGTATGCAAATTAACTTGTAGCCATGTACTTGTAGCTGTGTCTGTACAACATGACAATGATTTTGTGCTGTATGTGGACAATGGCCATAATATTGTCGAAACGGTTTGACAGCTGTCCGCCAACCTGTCACATTACAGCTTTCCCATTCCCAGCGTCCATGTGGAACCGAATGGTGTTACCCTCCACAACTCGGACACAGTAACACTGGCAATTGTTGGCGCCGCGTCGAGATGAACAAGATAAAAAGTCCAACCGCCTCCGAGGAGTCCACAAGACACTCGTACACCACTTTTTACCCGTTCCTTTCCTTTTCGACCTGCCCAGCACTGACACTTGAAAATGACGCCCTCACTCGTACTAACATCCGCCTCGTCCACCGACGCGAACTGCACCAAACGGAACGTCGTCCTCCCGCCCTTTGACATCACCATCACTGGCGCCCACCCCGCCGAGCCCCGCTCGGGACCGCCCGCGTCCAGTTTGACCACTGCCACCCCCATCACCGAGTCGACATGCGACGCGTACGACGCGTCCATCAACGAGATTCGAACCGGGATGATGCCGAGCTGCACGGACACCCTCGTTGCCTGTGGGTGGACCGGTACCCCCATACGCGCCATCATTCCGCTTCCTCGGCGTAAGCTCTGCGCGAACGGCGTGCAGAGTCCGAGTCCGAGTCTCGGGGATCGGAACAGCGGCATAATTGACTCGGGCTGTCATAGCGTGCCTACACCACGCTTGACGCGTCCCACTCATTTCTGGGACGAAGTGGATATTGACTCTGAGGTTGACGACGAAGACGAGGAAGATGAAGGGAGCGATGGGGAGTGCGACGTCACGGCAGCGACGCGGTGTCTCTCGTATGAGAGCATCAGTGCCGCAGAGGGACTCTCTGCTTGGAGCTTCGAGGTACGTCCACGCGTATCCCGTCCACATCTTTTTTTTTTCTGAGTAGTGCCTAGGAATTGCGCGTTGAATGTTACGCCCAATCTCTCGTTGCCCGAGGTACCAAACCACCCCCCGCGGTCCGGCCTGCTCTCGCCATTCCACCCGCCTTCGTTCCCCGTTTCGTCCAAAGGGGTCAGACTGACATTCCGTACTCTCAACAGCCAGTTTCGTAGATATGCAGAATAGAGCCTATTACATGCGCGTTATGCAAAATGTGGTATCTATGTGGCTGGAATGTCATCTCCAAATACACTATGTACCTCGATGTAACCCAGATCAGAAAATGTGTGGCCGTAACAGTGTTGCCTGTCATGCACGATGTCCTAGGATGAGGCCGAGGTATGGGGGTGAGGATATTTGGAACCAAGTCTCATGCTATTTGGTCCATGGTGACACTGTATGTCAAATCCGCGTCTATCGAACGCTCATAACGTCTCCGTCCCTCGTGCAGGAGGAACGAAGTGGCAGCCAGTAGCACGAGGGTCATCAAGTCCCCACTGGCTAGTGCCTCTGTCTGGAAGACCGCTTGCATGAAGGGGACATAAACCAGCGCGAGCAGCACCAGCAACGACACTGATACAGTCGAGACCAACATCTTGTTTCGGAATAGCCCACAGCCGAGACCACGATTCTGGACGGCAGAAACAAGATCGAGGAAAACAAAGCAAGTAAAGGTCTTTGAATAAGAAACCTCTCTTCAGCTGCAAACAGAACGGGAAAACAACGGGGTTACGCACCATGGTCTGCTCCCTCCGCGACACGTGTTCGTCCCCTACCAGCGCGATATAATAGATAAATAATGTGCCAAAGACGATAGTAGATGCTGAAAATAGCACACGGTATAGGAACCTTTGCGTGATGATTGGTTCGTTCTTTTTTCGGGGTGGTTTTCGCATGACAGCTGGGTCGACTGGATCTACTCCTAGTGATTGACTCGGTGGTCCTGTCGAGGAACGATCATCAGAGGACGAAAATACGTGATATTGATGACAACGAACCGTCCATAAGAATGTTAATAAATAAGATCTGCATAGCATTGAGTGGATTGCTGTATCCGAGGAGCGTGCTCAGAGTGATCAACGAAAGCGCAGCCGCAGCAGTACTGAGCTGGAAACACAAGAAGTTCTGAATGTTGTGGAAGATGGATTTTCCTGTGTTTTTTCAGTCTCAATTCGTATTTATTGGACGCTACCAAGGAACTTGCTCACCCTCTTCGACAGCGGGAAGGATAGTACTGAAATTATCGTCTACAAGGATCATTGCAGCAGCCTCTTTGGCTACGTCGGTGCCGCTCTTGCCCATGGATACGCCGATATCAGCCATCTTGAGCGCTGGTGCGTCATTAACTGTGATAAGGTTAAATGATTAAATGGCACACAGGGAATCGGCGGGCATCACAACCAACCTCCATCTCCCGTCATGGCTACAACAGCCCCACGAGCCTGAAAGGCCTCAACAATCGCCATTTTGTGTCGCGGCGTCGTACGCGCGAACACGCTGACGCTACCCACACGTTCAACGAGTTGTGCCTTGCTCATCTGATCGATCTCCTTGCCGGTCAGGCAGTATTGGTGAGAGGAACCTGCGTACGTGCGCTGTCCGACACGGAGACCGAGTTTCTGTGCGATCGCGAGCGCGGTTGGTTCCGCGTCTCCGGTAATCATCACTACCTGGACACCACCCGATTGGAGTAGTCCAATAGCATCTGCGACACCCTTCCTAGGGGGATCAAACATTGCTTGGAAACCAACGAAGATCAGGTTGTTCTCAGCGTCTGGTGAAGATGGTCTCGTCTGTGACCCGCTCTGGAATTTCTGAGAGGCAGTTAGATCTGGTTTGGTGGAATCCGCGGTGCCATAGCCATATGCCATAGCCAGGACTCGAAGGCCCTTTGACGCTGCAACTTGAGCATTCGAGAGAATGACACTACGAGTGTTGGAATCGAGGGCCGGAGTAGAGTTGTCGGACACATAGTAAAATTTGCAACGGTCGATTACCGCTTCAATGGCGCCTTTGATATAGTAGATCTCGCGCGGCATCCCGTTATAGAGAACGGTGGGGTAAGCGTGGGTGCCACTGACAGCCATGTACTTTCGCTCCGAGTTGAACGATTGTTCACAGAGTCGAGTGAAAGTCTGCAGGCACTTGAGTTGGCGCACAATTTGGGACCAATTGACGTACGCTGCGCTGATCAGGTAAACCAAATGTCGGAAGGACGTTGAGCAAGGCTACATCAGTGGACTGGCCGATGTAAGCACCATCTTCGTCTTGCGACAAGACAGCATTGTTACACAAGGAGCCAATCTCGAGAGTCTTGCGGACCGCCGGTGAGGGTGAAGTGGGCGACTGAAGACCTTCAACATGCAGATTTTCGTCAACGACATAAATCTCGGTGACCGTCTGCTCGTTTTTTGTCAATGTTCCTGCACGTCAAGGTCAGTCATGGTACAACATTACTGCAAAGTTGCAATAAACTTTCCTGTCTTGTCAGAACATATGACGGAAACCGAACCCAGAGATTCTACCGAGTGTAGCTTTTTCACGACTGCCTTGTGTCTGGACATCCTCATAACTCCGAGAGCGAGGGTAACGGTCGTTACGATCGGCAACCCTTCGGGTATGGCGGCGACCGCAAGGGATACTAAGTTCGAAGGAATGAGCGCAAATCTTCCTGATATTGTTGGTACATACCTCCGATAGTAAACATATCTAACCAAGGACGCTGTTGCCACATCCCAATCAAACAAATGACTCCAATCACAACGAAAGACGAGAATGAGAGCTTCTGCGCAAGTTCATCCATGCTTAGCTGAAGGGGCGTCCGCTTTTCGTCAACCTAAGAAGATCGGCCAGACATATGATCGACTCGGACGGACGACAGAACACAAGCTACGCACGTCTTGCATCATAGAAAAAATGACACCGAACTCTGTCTGAGCACCGATGGAAATCACGATCCCAGTCCCATGACCTTGTATCCGGGACTTGCTTAGTCACAGCAACCAAGTGCTCGCAAGTCTGCTCACCATTCCTCACCAATGTACCCATATACGCGATACATGATCGTTCGGCGAGTGCAGCCACTTCGCCTCTTCCCGAATCCTTGGCAAAAGGGCCATTCTCACTTCTCTCCAAGTCGCATGTCCTATGGTCCTTCTGGCGCGCGATGGTTTCGCCTGTTAAACTACTCTCATCGATCTCGAGGTCGACCGAAGATATAATACGAATGTCTGCGGGAACACGGTCACCTGTCAACAACGACACGATATCACCGGGTACCAGCTCGTTTGCAAGGACGTGTATTTTCCGCTGATCGCTGTTGGCACGGCGGTGAGAGGCAGGAGGAGAAAATAGGGCCATAATTCGTACCGAATGACGTGACAATGATGTGGAACGAGCTTATTTAGGGCCTCGAGGCTCTTTTCAGATCGTTGCTCCTGTATGAAGCCGACTGATAAAGTTGTGTCAAAGTGTGCCGAAAACAAGGGTCGATCCATGTTTACCAGTCAGAACAATCGCGACAGCAACCGTTATGCTGATGGCGTCGTCAACGTTTCCCATGACTGCACTGATTACAGCGCTTCCGCAAAGGAGCAATATAAGTGGACTTTCGTAAATCGTCTTCGCAAACTTGAGGAGGACTGGCTCTGGCGTCGAGACAGTGAACTCGTTGTACCCGTGCACATTCTGCAGCGACGGAATGACAGCTGTTGATAGACCATCCGATATAGACGACTTGAAATGTGCAACGGTATCCTGCGAACAAAAAGTCGGTTAGGATATAATCCAAAAATAGAAACCCAGTAGATTAGATTAGATAATAACCGGGTCCCAGGTGGGTTACGAAAGGGTGGCTATGTTGACCCCCCGCTCTGTGGAGAAACGAGCAAGCCACGTAGCCCGGCGCGGAAACCCCTTTTCGAAGAAAAAAGAGACAGTTTAGTTGACATACCTCGACACTCCAGTGGGCAAAGCGAGCAGAGGGTGTGTCTCGTTTGTCCTCGCGGTTCGTCCGAAGAGGACTCGAGCGACCACCGACCGTCGAGTACCCGTTTTCGAGAGCATCATTTCTCGAACGTTGCCCCGTCACCGCCTTAAGTGCTCTCCGCAACCAACCCCCAGCGGTACCTCCCGGTGCAATATCCGACAGCTTTTGTGGGATAAGGCCTATTGGTTCGGTATGATGTCTCCTGAGAGTAGTGCTGTACGCGAAATGGCTACTGGCGCCTGGAGAGGCTTGCGGTTCTCCAAACTGGGTGTCGGCGAAAGAGTGAAAATAACTCGAAGCCGGTGGAGAAGACGGTCTGAAGTGATCTGGTGGTGGATTACTTGCGGAAGACATGGAGTAGGACACCGAGTGGGCTGATGTTGAGATTATTGAAGGTTCTGGAATAGTAGACGACTCGAGATTTTTTGTGTGTGCGAAAGATGAAGGCCGTTTGCCCGAGACGGGGTAACTTCGTCGGGATGTGGACATCCGCCCTCGAGCTAGTGACGCCTTGAATAACTGTCAAATGCTCGAGCAGTCTTGTCGGAGAGAGATAGAGAAGCTTGCCGGGGATGACTTACCATAATGGGCAGCATTCTGGGATTGGCATATGTGAATATATTCCCTTTACGGGCCGTTGTTTGGCAGATTCAAACAACGCCGCGTTCCAGAATTCGATACTCCATACTGTTTCGACACGAGTCTTTGACAATCATAAGCCCGTTAACAATATTCGGAACCGCGAGGGAAAGTGACATGTTGCTTAAACGGAATGTATATTCCTGAAAAACACAGCAAGTATAAAATGTGATAAAAACCGGGTATCAATATATCATTGACGGTGGTGGCACCGCAATGGGGAGCTGAAATAGAAATATCCATACTCCACCGCCGAGAACGACCCACCATATCAACCAGTCTCTAAGCAACGCGAATCCTCTTGAATTGCAACTCATTTATTGCACGTGCCTCGCAGCCTGGCACCACTTCGGCTTCAGTGACGTCCATGCCTGGAACCTTGCGTTCGATGTGCCGATGCACAGCATCGTCACGCGAGAATAAATGTCTGCAATGGGGGCATTTCCACTTCACACCCAGATGCATGACAACGTGGCGGGAGAGGTTCTCCTGTTTCATCGCTCGAGAATGCGCGCACGTGTCCCAACGACAAAAGGCGCGTGTAACTGGCCCCATTTGGAGATGGTGGTGGTTTCGGAGGTGTCGGAGTATTCGAGTTCTCTCCCCGACAATCCATTTGTTGCACGGACTGCCGTGGAGATCAAAACGACACCGATAAAAGCAGCGTTCATTGCCATAGCGGTATTGGGCGTATTCGATGTCTCCTTCATCAGCTGGCGGCGACTCGTGTATTGATGAAAACGTCTGTCCGAAAGCCGTAAGAGTATCCACGAGTGATGACATCTTATGATTCATGTCGGGAGCCACGACGTTGGATTGCGACGCTGAGCCGAAGGCCAGAGTTGGAGCGAATTTCCTTGCCACGAGAGGTAATTGGCTCGAACCGTGGCAGCGAGTAGACGCGCGGCTACCGACCACCGCATTATACGGTGTTGATACTGGAGCTGGAACGGTTGAGGAAGGCAGTTGACTCCATCCCTGGAATTGAGTAGCTGCGGGATCGGCGATATGGTGCAGTCTAGATGTGTGATAGGGGTGACTAGATAGCGATGAAGGGGTCCTGATAAGGCGGACCGATTGTGCGAGATTCGCCCCAGGCATCTGAGGCGCTTGAAACGATCCTTGACCATCGTAGCCAAATACAGGATACGATGGCTGGAACACAGTCGAGAGATACTCTGGCACGAACCCTTGAAGGTTGGTAGGGGTGGGAGCGTCCTGGCCGATGCTAAAACATGTAGTCTATGAGCAAGCGACTGCCTCGTCGAAGACGGCAGGCTGACCTCTGAGCGGTCTGGCTGTATCCATCCCCTGATGCCTGGGAACTAGGTGTGAAATTCAAATAGTAGGGATTCATGTTGAAAGAAGGCTGATTGTGTTGCATCTTTGATGGGGAAGTGTGAAGCATCAGCCAGGGACTATAAAACATCGGTGTTCGCACTCTCTGCTGTGGAGAGTGACATAGTGTTCATTTGCGAGTGCACTGCTCGGTGAATGGCGATGACGACGAGTGGTGGTGTAGTACGCGGCTTCATCGCTATGGCAGAGAGGGCTGCAGGTTAATCGATCATAACCACTTGGCGCATGACGTCCGCCGCAATGATGGCCCGCAACTTCGCCACGGGGCCGTATTACATATTACTCCCAATCGCGGAGACTATCACGACGCGTGTTGGGCGCAACTTGAATTAATTGGCAGCGCATATCGGGGGTGATGCCGAGTTTGAGGCATGGAAGCCAGGCGATGTACACGCCACGAGCACGGGTGGGTTTCAGCGAATGAGGTAGAAGCAAGGCCATGACGCCGAGGAGAAAATAGCGACCACAAGGGAGATGATTGGTAAAAACCTGATACAAAACGGAATTCGCTTCAAGTTTCATCCGCGATCACTTTGGTATTATGGTGATACCCATACGGGAAAAAGCAAGCTATCCCTAACCTCATTTGCCTCGGATTGCCATGGATTTGGGTCAGCCTGCGCGACTGAAAAATTCAACTGTCGCCGAAAAGTTCGTATGCCGCTTGATGCTTACTGGCGCCGTTGGCAGTGGATGAGCGTCTGCCGAGTTTGATGGAGTGTGCATGGCCGCTCCAGCTTCGAGGAAAACTTGTGGTCGGCTGTGAGCGCCTTCAGGAAAATCCATTGACAAAAAAACTCGTGGAAAGACATAAGTACCGCTAACAAGGCAATGCGTCAGCTACGGTGCGGATATCGCACATCAAATACGGTTGGCGAGGCGGAGGCGCGTCATTGAGTATCGGTCTTGATGTGGATCATACATGAGAAATGGTGTTGTTTATCAAAAGCTTCTGATCCAAACAACTGGCACGGCTCCGTTCGGTAGCAGTGCTGTTGCCACGAGCACGTTGATTCGAAACCGCGATATTCCCTGTCAGGAGCCACCACAAACTTCTCCAGGTCATCAGTCAACCTCAATGTCTTCGATTCATTACCGTGGTAGAAGCCCTAGCCGGGATCACCACTTGCTGACGGAGGGCAGGGACAGGCAAGAACGACGCGACCGACGGTCGCATAGACATATGGACTCCGGGCGGGCCGAGTTCAACGACCAAGACAAATCAACAGGCACCCGAAGGCACCGTCTTCATTCCCACTCGCGCACGCCTTCCCCTAGAGGGCGCTCGAGGTCTCGATCGACTTCCTGTGGACCTGCCTCCAGAAGACCTAGATCTTATTCACGCTCACTCTCACGCGAACCCGGACGTCGCTCTCGGTCAAGAGAAAAACACAACTATAGGAGTACCAAGAGGGAGAGGCGGAAGAGATCTCGATCACCCGCGACTAGCTCTTCGGATTCAGACTCAGGGTCTGATCGCAAACGACACAAGAGGAAGAAGCATCGCACACGTGAAGAAAAGGAGCGCAAGCGGAAAGAAAAGAAAGAGAAAAAGGTGAGATTTGATCGCTCGTACCCGTTAATCGATACTAACCGGTACCGCAGAAGAAAAAGCACGGGACTGTGAGTTCAAGTGCCCACTGGGGAAAATATGGAATCATAAGCGAGTCTGAGTGAGCAAGGATTCTTAGCGGAGTCCATGAGTTGACACAGCTCCGCTAGTTTCTATAACAAAACGCAGGAATTCAGAACCTGGCTTCTCGAAGAACGTAAACTCAACCCAGAGGCTTTGTCCAAAGACCAAGAACGAAAAGAGTTTGCCGTGTTTGTAGAAGATTATAATACAGGTATGGCTCTACTCTCCCTATGTGTGCCGATGGGATATGAAGGATATCATTAGCCACCTTACCCCACGAAAAGTATTATCATATGGATGCATATGAAAGTAGGATGGCCTCTTTGAGGTCAGGAGAATTTGTCCCCCCCTCGCAGGACACATACGACCCTGCAGCGGATATGAAAGCACATGCCACGAGACACAAGAAAACTGCTGCTGATCAAGAGAGCTATATGTCTCGGGAACAATTGATGGAACTGCGCAAGGTACAGAACGAGCGAGTTGAGGTAGGATTTCTTAAAGTCGTCGTATATTCGTCCATGACCAAACAACTCATAGATTGGACGAATGAAGCGTTTAGGAATGGATGTGAAACAGAACATGGGTGTGAGAATGGACGGCAGCATGTTTGACGGTTAGCTCTTGGATTCGATTTCCTATCCCAACTCCCTACAGACCATTTCGTCTCCGTACCGTGTACCCTTACCTTGCGTTCGAATCTGTACATGGCTATGTTGCGAGTTGTGCAAGATGACATGCGCACATCGTGAGGCTACAAGTTGTGCCTGCCGGTAACTGCGCGGCAAATGCTGCCGAACTCGAGGCTCGAAGCTTTCAACATTTGACATCCACTATGCTCGATATTTTGCTCCTCGGTGCAACGGGTAATCATAATTCCCTGGTTCTTTTCGTTCTCGCGCTCACAAGGGTCAACGTAAAGGTTATACCGGCCGCCTCATTGCACGCTACCTGGCCACCCACCCGCAACAGACAGCATTTTCGTTCGGTTTGGCTGCGCGCTCAGAATCAAAGCTCAAGGCTCTCATCCACGAGTACCAAGACCTCGCGGACGTTCCAATATTCGTAGTGGATATCACAAATGCCAATGACGTCGACGGAGTCGTACAACGTGCGCGAGTCATCATCAACGCCGTCGGGCCATATTGGCGTTGGGGAACCCCCGTCGTAAAGGCGTGCGTGCGCCATGGCAAGCACTACGTCGACCTAACAGGCGAGGCGCCTTGGGTTAGGGATATCATTTTTGAGCAAGTG
Organism: Exsudoporus floridanus; assembly: GCA_038094735.1. Classification (NCBI taxonomy): domain Eukaryota; kingdom Fungi; phylum Basidiomycota; class Agaricomycetes; order Boletales; family Boletaceae; genus Exsudoporus; species Exsudoporus floridanus. The sequence continues at coordinate 50,144 of JBBPUP010000044.1, forward strand.
CCATGCAATCTCCGCTCCCCAAAATACCTAATACGACAAATTCTGCAGGTTCGATTTTGCTGCCAGCCGCTGTGGTTCGGTGATTGTTCCCTGCGCTGGGCTCGATTCTGTCCCTTCCGATATCCTCGCGTACTTGGGCAACAAAACGCTCAAGGCGTTTGCTGGGCCACCAACCACAGTGGATATGTCGACATCAGCATGGAAGCTACGTGGTACGGGGATATCGGGTGGGACGTTTTCTTCCATCCTTGCCCACCTAGAGGAGGTTCCGCAGCACAAGTTTGAAGCAGCAAGAAGAGACTTTGCGCTGAGCCCAGGTACCTCGCTTCACTCGACGAGTAGACACGTGATAATGACCCATTACAAGTTCAAGGCGTAAAGAGCCCACAACCAAGGGCGTTCTACTCACTTCCAATTTCAAATCCACAAATACAAGGAGCATTGTATCTGATGGCAGTTGTGAATTTGCAAGTTGTGCAGCGTTCCTGGGGCTTGTTCGAGCTTGCAACACGGAATCCTGAACTTGTGCTGGGTACCTCGCCACAGTCTGGTGGTGAACACGAGGATACGACGGAGTTGTCCTATGGATCGCAGTTCAAGTATGAAGAATTTCTGGCCCTCCCAAGTCGACTTCATTCGCTTCTCGTTGTTCTATTCTTGGTAACTGTAGGAGGAGCTATGAAGTTATTTCCGCTTGTAGGTGCTGTCATTTTCGCGTTCTTGAACGATCCACTAATGTTGATGTGCTTCAGGCTCGGTGGATAGCCCGTAGGCTCATGCCACAGTCAGGAGATGGTCCCACCGATGAGTATGTGTCCTCGACGTCGGAAAGAATCACGTGATCGCAGCTGACCGTTGACCTACAGCCAACTCGAAGCAGGTGCTCTCAATATCACAAACATAACGTCTTCATTGCCAGATGATCACGGACGGACGACCACTGTGCGCACAATATTTCGTGGTAAAGGAGAGCCAGGCTACTTGCTATCGTCGAGTAAGCGTTCATTCCATCAATGTCCACCCTGCGGAATACAGTAGGCTGACCAAATTGTGGTTTATTCGCAGTCATGATTGCGGAATGTGCATTGTCCCTCGTATTAGACGCGGACCGACTCCCAGCATTCGCCAAGCGCGGTGGAGTGCTCACACCCATGACTGCGTTTGGCGATGTGCTGATTGAACGCCTGAAGGCATCCGGACGCATCACCATCGAGAGCGAAGTGATGCTTGCGGACACAAGTCGGAGACAAGTGTAGAGGTGAGGTAATCTGTCTCTGTGATACCCAATCCCTTCACACCGCTCATTCAGTCGTCTACAATTCGCAGGGTTCGAGCTCGTTTATCTATGGCACCCCTGTTAGCTATATATATGTATGACAATATATGTCGGTGTTTATGCTGCTAGCCTGTACGCCATGTGGATTACTTATTAATTCTGGCCAATGATAAGTACACCTTATTATTGTGCAATGAGTCGTGGCCAAAATTAGAACCGAGCGGATTGAAGCAATGATGTCTTGGCCGGTACTGCAACGTTGACATTACGACCCCACCGTGGGCTATTGTGGGGAGCGATGACCGCTGTCAATAGCGGTGGTGCATGACGGCATTTGAGTATTGCCTCGCCAACAACTGGTTCAAGTGTTCATGAGTTCGATCGTTTCTATTTCTACTGTGCTGTCTCCCCGACGTGACTTCAGGATGCACGAGGAGGTTGCTTGGCATTGCACCGGGCCCGAGTCGTTTACTGGCTACGGGCATGGCTGTAACGTCCCTGCAAACTCCTTTAGTGACGTTGCGTAAATGAAACTGCGGTTCCGATGTAAAACGTTGATGCCAGGCGCAACGTACGCACCGTGTGATGGGCGCGTGTTCACCACGAGGACCAAGACAGAGCCGATTCCCATACGGTCGTCCTGGCCCTCGGCGGTTCTGAGGAGCCTTGACTGTCCATTAGAAGAGTCGATTGATCGAATACCCTCGTCCTTGAAAAACTTTGGGGCCCGAGGGACGAGCTCAATGAGATTCCGGGACGTCTATAGGTGCCGTCATAAATTTTGTGTCCATCACAGGCTCGTTCGACACGTGTTGTAAGATTGGTGAGCACACGAGTAAAATTAGGGGGGTCCAAACCAAGCTAAACAGTCTGGAGAGTCTTCCGGGGATAGGGCCAAGATGGGGCGATGTCAGCTCCCAGTATAATTTCATATTGCGGAAATGTATCACATGCACCACTTCGAAAGGCCGACCCTCGCAGTTAGCCATGGCAACCTGAACACGACGATGCATCAAGGCAGATGGTATCAAAGTGATATATCGAGGCTTAGTGCGTTGCCCAGGTGTCGGAGACTTGCGCATCCAATCCTGTAAAGGGATAGCAACAACCAAGTGTCAGCAAGGATGATACATAGCTATACATCTGAGATTTACTTCCAAGATAGCTCCCGCGAGCATATAAGGAATCCGGATGTACATTCAAAGCCCTAGCAAATGAAGCATGAAACGCGAATCTTTGATCGACGTTACCGATCGTCTCCAAGTACGTGCAGATCCATCTTGCAAGTTGTTCAGGATTTTGACCGGATTGACAGACCGGCGGACAGATTGAATTAAACTGTGATGGTGCGTGCTGTAGTTATATAAATCGAAGAGCAAAATCCAGTCACTAACCACAGATAGACATAAATGTCGGAAGTAGTACATCCAAGTCGGGGTCGAAACGTTGAAGACGATCCAACAGCCATATGGGTGTTACTTTCCCAGGCTTCAACGGAGCTGGCCCATCAACACGGCGCCGGTGCGTCACGGAGGTGGTTATGATGCTCAAGTTCAGAGATAGGGGTGTAAGCCGGATACCTTTGTTTCTGCCGATTTACGGTGGCGCTGTGGATGTGGCTCAATTGGTGCTCACTCTCCCACCAGCCTCTAACCATGCTGTTCCACGCTGTGCAATGAGTCATGGCGATTATCGCCGTCGGCCGAAGGGATTCCCTCTTGGCAAGTTGTCTGCAGCGATTCTTGAATCGTTCAGCTATTCATTTCTTGGCCAATTTGGCCAATTGAGCTCTGGTCGACTTGCAGGTGTTTCATGCCCGTCTTCTCAATCGCCGCGGTTACCTTCTGCGATATTGCTTTTCTCCTTGGAACTTTCTGCGGCGCGCCATCTTCGGTTGAGATCGGAATACGCTAGCCACAGCTCACGCTGAGGGCCGCGCGTCCCTACCATTTCGTCTTTACTAAGCAGTACAACTACTTTGGTGTTGGCTGGGTGGCGCCGCTAGACTGGCGGTCTATGAGACTTTGGCTTGCTCAATAAGATGCCGCTATATAAACCTATCGATTCCTGGGTGCATCCTCATCACCAGCCTTCTGTTCCGTTCGTCCACTATCTTTTTTGAATGTCCACTATAACTGTTCACTATACATCCACCTCTCCGCCAAGAAACTCGTGACCATCTACCCAGTTCCTAGGCATATTATCTGCGCAATGTCCTATTCTGGCGATTTTCGCTATGGCCAACCCGCGACCTCCGATCTAGGTCATGGTCATGCGCCATGGCAGGGCGTCAGTATACACTTTCGTGTGTGGGTTAGCATTGTTAACCGCCACCATAGCATCTAGCAATGACTGTGAACCCTGCAAATCTTTTGTCAGGACATCATTCAACCCATGGGTCGATTCATCCTTATGGGATCTCTCACGGTGTCGTATCCGCTCACCACAACTTTGTGGGGAATCCGACGGTTGCCAGCATGCCTCAAGGGTTCCCCCAATACTACCCTGCGTGGTCATCGCCATCCATGGGTAATGGATATGTGAGCATCGTTGTCGACTTGTGATACCTGCTTTTTAACACTATTATGGCAGACTTTGGGTTCTGTCAATAATGATATTCTTGTGGGACACTCCACAATGCCCCCCGGGCTAGTATCTTCGGGACTCTGTGCCTGTGGGTGGGTATTGGAGGATGAAGCTATCTGCGGTGAAACGGTCAGCGAGGGATCTCTCCCGGGACATCTTGCAGAGCACGGGGTTCACAAGTTATCCAGAAATTGCATTGTACGATGTGGTTGGCGCGGGTGTGAGAAGTACCTCATGAGACAAGGGATTCTACGGCATTGCCGTGAGGTGCATTTAGGCGTGAAGCGCAGGTCTCCCCGGACCAACATGTAACGATCTTGGTCATTGATTAGCTTTGAGGTGACTTTGGCAGTTGGAACGAGGTATGTCCTGACGAACATTCTATTATTTGGTGTGTCCGTCTCACTGGGCATAGTTAACTGATACGTTCACCCCTTCTAGTTGTCTATGTCATTCAGTATTCATATTCTATTCCCTCGTTCCTCACGATTTCTTGTATCTTTTTGTACAATACCTGTTGGACTCGTGTATTCAGCGGTGTGGAGCGAGATGACGGACGGGCCCTACGTTCCATATTCGTCGATCTACTATGTATCCGTCCTTTCCTAGCTTGTCCAACTTCCGGTATTAGTTTTTGCGTCAGAGTTCCGCCATGTCTAGTATTGATGTACCCTTCCTTTTCGCTGTTGCAATCACATGGACTTTGCTCCCCGACGTTGTTCTGAGTCGGATTAACCTTTGGGTGGGATAATGGTCTACTTCAAACCCTCAAGTACGTTAAAGACTTCAGTAGCTGGACTCACTTCGCATTTACACACGTGACAATTCGAATTTTCTAGTACAATCGCAAATGCTTGAGAGTTCAAGATATCATTGTCGCCTATGTGGAAAGACCTGGAAAAATGAGTCTACAAGAGAGATAGAGCAAGTAACGAACGGACTCAGGGAGTCGCACATCGTACGCCACAAATCTCGGAACTCCGAGTCGGACTACTATCGGAGACTCTCAAGCTTGTCGCAGGCACCCAGCATTCATCATTGACGTGTCCAGCACCCCAGGGTTTCAGCGGCTCTCAGTTCTCGTCGGGAACCACCAGCGGTTGTATGCTCGAAGAGCCTCCACCTCTCCTTTTCCAAGAGTACCACTGGTGTCAGGGTATTTGGCGACCTAGTATCAACGTGTCCGCAGCAACCTGGACGGCTCTCGGATTCTGAATCACGCGTCCTGCTGTTCCAAATCACACATACTCGCACCCACTGTAAGGAGAGTACTCGCCTGCACAGCAATTCTCGAAGGCCTTTTATTCGCGAACGCCACTCCCACAAGTTCTCGATGCTTGGTCCCTATCCACGGTCCTTCGACTATGTCGACTATGTCCAACATTCGGATGTTACGGGAGTAGCTCAACACGTCCGGGTCATCCAATTATCTTGTGGACTGATTGCGAAATCAGTGAACGAGGACGCATGGGGAGACGAGACTGGTCATCATGACCCACCTCACTAGAATTCGAGAGCTTTATGTCCTTCCAAGGCGATTCTTCAGTGTCGATTTGAAGTATGCACGGAAGGTGCGTGCGCTTTTGCTGCGATGCATGTTTGGAGGTATCATTTACTACGGTGCGTTACAACTGAGCTTGACTCCAGAGTTCGCCATTGGGTTTGATTCCAGGCATGTGTTTTCTATGAACTGAGAGTAACGCGATCAAGGGAGTGGTACTTCTCGCATCGGTGATTCACATGTCGATCTTTTAGATTAATGAACACTCGCAGGTAAGCAGCGTGGAGAAACGTGGTCTAGGCATCGTTCATTGATCATATCGGAGGGTGCACGTTGCACGTACTATGCGTCATTCTGTCCAGATGGGTGGGATGCAGACAAGTTGACTTCGAAATCACTGTCGCAGCGGGAAACGCGCAGAGGCCTGTAATGCAGGTAAGCGAAGAAGCGTCGATAGGGAGCAGGGACGAGCAGCTGGTCCTTATCAGACGCCTTAGCAGGGAAAAATGCTTGATAGACGCTGAGCGTAACATAAATACCGTCAGCGGGCGAGTGCGAGAGTTTAGCGCGTTTCGGTTCCCCCGTTTTCCCCCTTCCCTGGGGGCCGTTCTCCCTGGGGGTATTTCACTATTGACAAGGATTCCGCTCCTATGTCTACCCGACAACTCACGCGGTTGCTCAACTTCCGCCGGTTTGGGCTGGTTTACTATGGTCCAGTCCGGTCGTTAGTCGGTTTGTACGCGCGAATCGGTGTGCCCAGACCGTTTCTTTTGAACCTTCCGGATATGCATACCACGCCAGGTCACTCCATGCAGCTTCTCTGACTCTTTACAGGATTGTTAAGACTACTAATTCCACGCCAGCTGCATGCCAAGCTGGCATCGCTGGAAGGGTCGCGGTAGAAAAACGCGATTATCAGTCTTTTATCTTCCTCTCATGGATCCAAACGACCCGCATCTAGACCAACAACCTTCAAATGCCCCTTCGCACATCGTGCCGCTTGTCCCTTCGTGAGCCAACAGCTTGTTCTCCCCGACTGTTTCCGGAGCTCAAACCCTCTTGCCCAGATCGGCGCACGAGGACCCAGAAGAATATCCTGAAACAGCTCCCAACTATGCGGGACACGACACCCACTTGAGTCAAGAAGTAAGCTGGCATTTCTTTCCCCTGGGACTCGCGCTCATAAGCTTATAGCAGCTTCTCGAGCTTCTACGTATACTCATCACCAGTCAGACTGCAGAAGGAGAGCCAACCGTTGTTGAGTGAGTTTCTCATTCTATTCGTAGTCCGCAAGGCTGCTGATTGAGCTGCGTAGACCCGCTGCGACAACAAGCGACGGCTTTCGATGCGGGTGGCTTACTGATGGTGTGCCCTGTGGCAAAGACATCGTCGGATTCGGCAAATTATTCAGCCACGTACTCAAAGCTCACGACATACGAGGAAGCGATTCACGGAGGGTTGACTGCCAGTGGGTTACAGACGCAGAGTTCTGTGGCGAGAATCTTCGCAAGGGTGGGATGAAGCGACACATAGCTACCCACGTCGGTCTCAGATTTCCCTGTACCGCGGCCGGGTGCGACAAGTCCTTCTGTCGGGCGGACGTTATGCGTAAGCATAGACGGGATGTGCACCATGTATGACCGCACTGATCTTCCTTGGCTGCCTACAATACGGTGGAGCTGTATTATTGCTGTATGGATTTTCTGATGACATTCTGGCAGTGTGCAGTGCCCGCAGTCACTAGTCCTGGTTCTCCCAGACTTCCCTATATTATTCAGCGTTGGGGTGGTGCTAATTACACATCTGAGTACCGGTGTACTTAACGCCTCAATTTGTAGGGTGGTACGTATTCGTCGGTCGTCAAGGACCAGTCGACCAACATCAAACCAGACGGAAAGCCAGTCGGGAACCCTCATGAGGAGCGTCCTGGGATTCTGAAATCATATCTGCGGCGTTGGCAAGGTCAACCTTGCCGATTCATTCCATCGTGACCCGTCTGCCATGCACCTTGGTGGGCTGGCCATCGAAGAGTGTCACCTCAACCCACGATTTGAAATTCGCTGTGTGACTTCGTAAACGGCATTGGCCATCGGATGATCTAATAGATAAGTGGGAATGGACGTCCATACGCAAAATAAGGGTGGTCCGCGGACCTTTAGCAGTCGCACTGTGACAAATTCAGCTGGAATAAAAGACACGAAGGTGCGCCACCTGGATAAGATTCATTCATAGGTATTTTCGACTTGAATTTAATCGTCGTTCCCGGATGTGTGCCCGTGTCGCCCCTGTCCATTCAATTCTGTGTGTTCGTAACAGTAGAGACCTTCCAAAAGGGGTATGAAATGATGCAGCCAAGGCAACCGCCACCTTCTGCCTCGTGTCGGAGGTGACTGCGAGCCATTATGGCGGGGCCAAGGGTGCCACTAGCCATGGAGGAATCGCGTATGGCCCGGCCCACCGCGCCATCGGAGTTCTGTCTGGACAGCTGCCGAGGGTGACATGCTCCGCAAAGTTTGCCAGGCACGTGGACGGGATGCAGCATGCCTATATCTACGTTTCATGTGCAACGAATGGGTCATATCCTATTGCGTCATGGTGGGGGGTCAATGTACTTCCGCCGGCACAGCAGACGTACACCCACAGCTGTGGGGGTTGCACGAAAAAAAGATTTGAAACGGCTGGCGGATTTTCATATTCTAAAAGGCATTGTTGGAAGGGCTCAAAACATCATCACAACCACGGGACTTTCCGACATACCGTTTTGCAGCACGGGGACTTGACATCTCCAGGTATGGTAGTTGCACGCTTCCCCTCCCCCCGCGTAAGTAGACCCAAAGTGTGATTTCTGTGAGACAATGAGGAGCTGTGCAATCAGAGGCACCCAGCACTTGCTTCCTTTGCGGAGGATCCCGAGTGGTGTCAGCTTCCATGAAGAAGGTTCTAACGATCGAATCAATAAACTTTACTTCGGCAATTTATTCAAGTTATAGTTCATTGGGTATGGCTGCGTGCCGTTTCTGATTCCGAACACTGGATCATCGCCCCTTCCACAGAAAGGAGCCATCGTCTTGCCAAGGTACGCGACTTGACACGGATTTATACCTGGGCAGTGGCCGGAAGTAACCCACCGTTATACCCTTCGGGGGGGAAACATAGAGTGGCAAGCTTTGCACCTATATTTTCCGGACACCGACCCTATTGCCTTCGAAACCCTCATGGGGCCAAACCCGCTAGTCCCCGCAGGTTCGACCGCCGAAAGTGCGTCTACAGCAAATGACCAGGCCGACCAGCCTCCTGTAGGGTGAGGATGTTCCACCTCTTCAGTGGCATGACTTCTTACGGCTCCGATGCAGCGAACCGTTTCAGTCTATCAGCTGCTATGAGATGGACTCGTCAGTTTTCATAGAAACACCGGCGTACCAAACCTGACCTTGAGGTTGTACATAGGTGGTCACCGACACTGGAGAAAACCTTTGCAGATGTGACGCAGTCCGAGATGAATATAGTTAGTATTCCTCCCCAGGAGACCGAATTAGCCTTAAAACTTCTCCCCATTCAGGATACGGGGATCCAGGATCTGATAGAATGTATCGATCAGCCGGAACATCATACAAACAATAACCTGGCGGGCACGGGGTTTGCCTCCTCCCCAACTGGCGCAAGTGCTGGTCCCCAGCTCCCCCTGTCGGCAGCCCCATCCACACAATCTGACACCATCCCGACAATACTTCCGGCACACCCGTCATATGTGTGCTCCTGGATTGATCAGGCTTCAAACACCCAATGTAACCGCGTTGCACCCAATAAGTCAGCGTTCCTTCGTCACCTTGGCGAAATACACAAAGTTTCTGGTGCTCCAGACGCATCGATTCTTTGTCAGCTATTGGATTCCAAGACAACTTCAGCATGCAACAAGCCAATAAAGCGAGGAAATTATTCCAGACACGCCGATACTCATTACCCTGTACGATACCAGTGTCAGTACTGTACCACCGGCAAGTCTTTCTCGCGTCGGGACACCTGGCGGAATCACATCAGAATTGTGCATCCACAAGTACCTCTGGCATCATAATTCGTTGTAGATTCACCGTATTACTCCAGACCCCGTCGTCTACCACCCTTCCTTGCGTGTCCCTTCGAAGATATACGTTCGAATCACATGTTGATACACTGGTTATCTCGCATTCCAGACTCCTTTTTCCGGTAGATTTGTTCGTAGAGATTGCGAACTGTTTTCTGAGATACTTAATTCTTATCTAGAAAGAGAATTTGAAGTGACTTACTCTGATGTTCAACTACCACAGGGTATGCAATTCCAACACCAACGGTAACCTTAATATAAAATCAGGATGGAGTAACGAAGACTATGCGAGTTATTCACCTCCACACAAGTCTTCAATTTCAGCGGTTATATGACCTGGAATGAGTACCAATTGCCCAGCCCTTCTCCTGACGTGCGTTAAAGCTTGCGAGATTGGACCAAAGTCGCGTTGTTAGGAGACATAAATGATCGCGGGTCATAGTCGATGAAAAAAGAGAGAGGCTGGAAAGAAGAGAGAGGCTGTAATCTCTTACACAGTCTCGAGAGGTGGTTTAAGAAGGTAATACTTAATGCGGGGTTGTGTATACTGGCTGAACAGGATAATCCGTAATTGGAGCGTGCGAAGTGGCAACTGACCATTCTAGCTGTGGCTCACTGTGAAAACACGACGCAATATAAACAATTGTGTGTATTCGTTCCCATACAGCACTATATATAGTGGCGGCTAGTCAGTCGGAGACTTGGAGTACAGGATCTTGCTGTGACTTTCGTGATCTCATGACCACGCGGGGTAGCCACAGTCCAAGTCTCGTACACGCAAGGGCGTGTGGCACAATCAGGACTCAAACCGCGATCGAATACGTAGTCATCCTCAAGTACTCCCTAGCGGTAGTTTTTATGTATGCTGAGGCGTTACTGCAGTACATTGTTGTGGAAATGTGACATGAATACTAGATCATACTGGAATGCATCAAAGCCCCCCAACTGGCTGTGCATTGGCGATGGCGGTCCACTAGAATGTTGACAGACCCTCCCATCTGGCAAGGTGAGATGACGTGGAGCTGTGTTGTTGGACTCGCCCACAGTCCACGGAGCACACTTAACCTCGTTACAGCCTAGTCTAAAGTACGCTCAGAGGCTACGGCGGAAAATTTGTTGCTTGTACGTCTGCTTGCATATGAATTTTGTTAATATTCTGAGTTGTACTATAACCGATTCTCCAACAATTGAATTTGCTGCATGGGCTTGAAGTTTGAAAAGTTGGGTTGTCTCTGAATCGTGGATCCATGAGGGGTGGATCTGACAGTTCCGCACTACTACACACGGGTTGTATGATTGATGTTGTTTCAACGTAGACAGAACTTATGATGATATGGTCAAAACTCGAGGTTTCTTCCTGGCGAGTAGGACTTCAGAGTGCAGTCGATAAGGTTTGATTGGGTGGCGGGGCTAATGCTGCTATCGCCGGGATCCGGGACGCCGTTGACTTCTCGCTACTTATTTGGAAATATATGCAACGATGCGTAGCGTCGGTTTTGGGGACCTTATATCCGCGGATGTCTGCGTCTTCACAGTATCCCTCAGTCAGGGGCCACGCAATTGCGACGTGTCACAGAGTACCGAATTTCCCATATACCCCATACCTCTGGCATGCAAACCAGGTGTAGTAAAGCACCCGACTCGGAGCCAATACCCCTTGCTGATCTTATCATTTTTCCTAGTTGTGTCAGCACTGCCTATTCTACGTTCGCTGAACTCGCGTTACGGAGGCCGGCTGGGATGCATACAATTTGGAATCGCGGTCTATCCCATTCTCGTCCACCTCAGTGGATGAGACGCACGCAGTAATCGACCCTCCAGCGCGCGATGATCGAACTCCTCGGAAAAACACTTGCTGGCCCTCACTCAACGTGAGATTTGTGATCGCGAGCGTAGCCCCTCCCTAGCTCCATCTCCGAACGCGAACGTCGTCAACAACCTGTTCGCTCCCTGCACTCTCCCACCGCAACTATGAACGGAATGCTTGCCGATCTCTTTTCCCTTCTTCACACGCAACATATTCCCATTCATAAGTGCACGAGATGGTTCGAACGTCACAGACTTGTTTATCCCACATCCCCTTCAATCAGTCATTCAGCCCGTCTCCTCCTCACTGGTGCCCTCAAACAACGTCAGCGGGTCAACTTGACCCGGTCCTCGTTTTCGCTACGTGCCACCTCAGGAATCTACTTTTTCGTCTCGCCGCAGACGGAGTGCGCGTGCAGTTGAGTACGGCGGTTCATGGATCGACGAAGAACTGCTCAAGAGCCTGACGGAACCCAACGGACAACTTAGTGTCCATGACTACTGCTGGGAAGAAGATCGTTCCCCGTGTCACCTATGGTCTAAGGCGACAAATCGACAATGAACGCACAAATTTGAAAGTGGCACAGAGGAAAGCCTGGCGGAGACGAAGTCGAAGTCGATTGCCGTTGGTCCATCTGGACAGAGGATGCTGAAAGTGTCGAGTGCGAGGCGCCTCGTAGGCATACAGCTTGCGGAGATCGACGCCTTAAGGCAGCAAAGCATTCCATGACATCAAAATTTGAGCTGTGCCGGAATGCAGGTGCATTGATCACTACCCTGTCCGGGGTGATCGATACGGTGTGATATACGGTGTAATCCATATCCCGGATGAGCTCTACATTGAAAGGCCGGTCCTCGCAGTCGGCCGCGACGAGTTGAACTTGACGATGCGTAAATGCAGATGCTTATCAAATTGATATATCAACGCTTGGTACTGTATGTTGCCTAGGTGTCGGAGACCTGCGCATCCAATCCTGTCAAGAAATGGTACAAACCAAGTGTCAGCAAGGATGAACCATAGATGTACATCTGAAATTTACTTCCAAGATAGCTTCCGCGAGCATATAAGGAACCCAGATGAGTACATCCAGAACCCCAAGGTGTCATTAGCAATTGAAGCATTATGTAAATATGTGTCCGTGATCGACGGTTAATCGTCTCTGAGATCCATCCTGGAAGTTGCTCAAGATTTTGGCCAGATTGGGAGATTAAGATTGGGGTGCGAAAGTATGTGCTGCAGTTATATAAATCGTAGGTGAAATTCAGTTATTAACCACAGACCTATATCAATTTCGGAGGTGCATCAGGAGGGGTCCAACAGTATGGGACATACTTTACCAGGCTTCAGCGGAGCCTTTTGTTTATGCTAAAATACCGTGGCGCTCGGCGTGGATGGCTTGGTGCTCTACCCCCATCCGTTACGCTGTGGAATCAATGGTGGCTGTCTGCCGATAGAATTTTCTGTCAGATAGTCCGAAATAGCTCAAGTGGCCCCAGCCGCTGCTGCCTCTGCAGCTTTGGATTTTCCTTGGCTTTCGGAGTTTCGGTATGCCACCTCCGAGAAGGGCAGTTGGAATACCATGGCTATGGCTCAGAAGGGCCACGCGTCCTCTCTTCTCATTGTCCCAGTACATCCTCCCATCTGGCTGGCTCGTGGCACAGCCAACTGTGACAGTAATCTAGTATAAATCATTCCTAGGTGTATCCTCATCCACCTCAGTCCGTTTCGTTCATCGGTTCTCTCAGGCCTCCTTTTGAATGTTCATTATCGCGCTTCACTACATATTCATCTCTTCGTCGAAAGAACCGTGACAACCAATCTGCCCCGTACCTTACAAGGCACACTAGTATCTGCGCTATTGGTTCGACATGCATTGTTATAACGACCCTCACTATGGCCTACCTGCAACCTTCGAGTCTGATCTAGGTCATGTGCTGTGGGAGGGCGTGAGTACATTTGCGTGTGTGCATTAGCATTGTTAACCGCTATCACAGAACCCATTATTGCAGACGGGTGTGAGCCATGAGAATCTTTTGTTGGCACAACCTTCCCATGGGCCGATCCACCCTTACGAGAACCCTCACGACGTCGCATCCACTCACTATGACTTTGAGGGATATCCAGCAGTTGCCAGCACGCCTCAAGTAGCCACCCTATGCTACCCTGTGTGGTCATCGCAATCCATGGTTCATGTAAGCTTTATTATCGACGTCAATTCCTCCATTTTAACGACCGTTATGGCAGACTTTGGGTCAATGTCTTGCCGGTAAAGAGGTTACGGTGGGACAGTCTACAATTCCTGTCAGGCTAGTGTCTCGAGGACTCTCGACCTGCAAGTGGGTATTGGAAGATGGAACACTGTGCTGTCAAACAATCAGTGGGGAAACTGTCCCAAAGCACCTTGCGGAACATGGAATCAAGAGGATACGCGGAAATCGGGTTGTACGATGTAATTGGCAGGGGTGTGGGAAACGGGTGAAGCGACGAGGCGTTACACGCCATTGTCGTGAAGCACATTTAGGCTTGAAGCGTAAGCCTTGCAAAGCGTGTTTCCCTGAGACCAAGCTTGTCAATGATAAGCACTGAACCAATTTTGGAACGAGATGCCG
>JBBPUP010000045.1:5176-16008 GCA_038094735.1 Exsudoporus floridanus
CACCAGTCGTGAACGGACCTCGTCTACGGAGAGCACCTGCCACTTGATGTCTCCCAACTCTTTCGCATCCCTGAGGGTCAATTCATAGGTAGTAAGGAGAACGTTCATCTTCAGTCGCTTATTCGATTGGCCGAACTCGTAAGTGCGAATGACCTCACGGGCAGCTGCTGTTCCGATGTAGGTAATGACATTCAGTTCTGGTGCCCAAGTAGCAAATTGGGATTGCCATGCGGTGATGGTCGATAGAGGAACGATGACAAGAAAAGGCCCATATTGATGCATCTCGTTGAAGAGATAAGAGAGAAATGAGACAGTTTGGACGGTCTAAGCAAAACTATGAGCATGATAAAAGAGAGAAGGGGTTATGCTGCACCTTTCCAAGACCCATTTCATCGGCCAAAATGCCATTCTCACCCTTACTCCATAGATATGCCAGCCAGTTCAGACCCGTTAGCTGGAAATCCTTGAGTGAACCTCCTGTTACCGATATATACTCCGGATCTTTTACTATCTTCTGAAATACCGGACGTTGATGCCGGGCATACTGAACACTCTTGTAAGGAAACTTGGCTTCCGCCTCGCGGGAGCGATAGGCCACAATCTGAGCTTTGGCTATCGGGCGAATTTCGCTCTCGTCTTCCCACGTACAATGCTCGTAGTTAAGGCCGGTCCACTTGCAGAAATAGTCCGTGCCGTTGGGGACTTCTGCACTGTCGCGATGTGAGACGATGCGCTCGACGGTCTTGTAAGTCTCTAGTTCCTCCTTTTCGCGCTCCTTGTCCAAAAGAAGAGCCTCGGCATCTTCTGTGGAGAGACCCGGGGTGTTGAGCTTGGCTTGGTACAATTTGTAGGCTTTGATGTAGTTGTCTACGCGTTTCAGACCTTTGAAACGCTTCAGAAACTCGTACGTTTCATCCGTGTTGTGCAAGTGAGAGAAATTCTTCCACTTGATATGGAAACGCTGTGATATCTCATCAGCACAACGCAAATGGGGAGTATGGATTGGAACAGACCACGTTACTGTACCACAAATCTTCTGGATCATCTTCATGGGCTTCATCTCTGCCATGACTGAGGACGGCCTCGATCTCGTCGTCTTCTTTAGTGAGCAAGGGGTCGACATAATATGCCTCAACAGCCTCCTCCTCCGAGAGCATTGCAAGGTCTTGATTGTCTTCGTAATAGTTCGGAATCTTGTTCCCCCGACTAGAGACACGTATCTCTTCCCCAGACACGCGAGGCTTCTTCTTTTTCTTCGATCGCGCACCATAATCTGAGTCTGAATCTGAGGAAGCATGACGAATGGCTGCTTGGGATGATCGTCAATAAGTAGTAGAGATATGCATGACGATGCATCAACCTTTTGGCCGAGGAGCGGATGAGATCGAGGGAGTCTTCTTCTTCTTCTTTCTAGAGGCCTTCTTCTTGCCGTACTCGTCATCTGCGTAGGAAGCATCGTCCTCGTCCTCGTCATCCTCGTCTTCGACATGGTCTTCGTAGCCCTGGAAGACGATACGCGGTCAAGGAACGATAGGGATGTGCGATCTGCAGGGACGTCATACCGAGTCTTCTGCATCCTTGGAGAACATCAAGGATTAGAAGAGAAAAGGGCGAGGAGGAGATGGCTTACATAGTGCTTATGGGGGTAGGTTGATGGACCTGCAACTGGGTTCTCTAAGATTGCAGAGGTGGTATCGTCGACATACTCTGCGTCACCCTCTGCGTCTGCATCCGGGTCCGCATCGGCGTCGGCGTCGGGGTCTGGGTCAGGAGGGGGGAGGAGGGAGGAGGGGTGTTCGAGAGGATGGTCATCGTCGGAGTCGACCTGCATGCTGTCCTCGCTGTCGTAATTGAGGTTGAGTGCGTCGGGGTTGAGCGCCATGTGATGGAGGGGAGGGGAGGTGGTGGTTGAGGGGAGAGAGGGGGGGAGAGAAGAGGTCGTCAAGGATGCTGTTGAGGAAAATGTTCACACGCGTGGCCATCGCTACGGACAACGCCGGGCAAGGCCCCATCGTCACCGCTCGTGACGAACTCCGGTTCTGCCGTGCCACATGCTTTGGACACGAAACTGACGAATTTGCACATTATTGCCATTATTATTTTGGCTCCTGCAAACGGACAAACCCGGAATTGGATACGTTTATCGATTTTTGCCACGAATCTCCCGCCATTGCTCGACATGGTCACCGTCGACGGTAGCCTTGGCGCTGTGAAAATGACGGGCGGCGCAGCACAGTAACTTGTCAGTGGAGTGGCAGAGGGGATCTCTTCTGGCCGCCACGCAGCTTTGGGCCCGAATCCGCCCTGGTCACCGTCGCGTGCCTCACTTCTTCGCTCCCACTGCAGCGTGTCGGCATGCGATCCATGTGTTCATCAAGGGCCGTTATCGAGTGGGACTCGCTGTCATTTCTTTTGGTCCGGACGGCGTCCGCCGCGCTCCCCACTATGGTAACGTAATCAGCCCCTCCCACGTGTCCGCCTGCTCGCTGCCTCCAACGATGAGCACGCCAATCACCGTTTCTCAGCCTTCCCTCGCCCTTCTCCACTGCCCCAAAACGGCTTCCATCACCCCCCACCACCGCGGCTTCGCAACGCTCACTCCCCTTTATTGACATCCGGTGTCTATGATCTTGACGGGTCCCAACATTGCGCCGAGTACGTTAATCGGCAGATGTCCCTCTTCGCGGCAGTATTCAACGATGAGCCCGTTTTGTCCGAATCTCAGATCAGTCGCGGTGCCACTCTCCGTTTCACAGTCGACTTGTCTGCTCTGTCCTATTGACTGTAATATCCACAAAGTGTTTCCGCAATACGCTCCAACGTTAGATTGTTGATATACAACCTTCGTACCTCAATGACACCCCTTCGGAAATGGTCAGCGAAAGCAAGATCCTGTAAACAGCAGTGTCTCGCGCATCTAGTCAGGAGGCTGACAGTGTACTGTTCACAATGACAGCACAACGGCTGACCAGTCAGCCTCATTGCCAGCCGCCTTGTCGTTAAAAGCTGTCGCACCAGGACGCGAGCCCTTAGCTCGAACATTGTCTTCGACACCCATCCCCCCTCCGCTCCACCTTGTCCTTCCTTACCTTTACACTCTTTACATCATGCTTTCCCTTTCTTGCATCGCCCTCTTGCTTCCCCTCAGTGTGTTGTCCCACCCATTGACACTGGCTCATGAGGTCGGTGTCGTCGCCAGTCTCTGTCGGGCTATGACAGCTAACAGATTTGATTGAACAGGCCACGTCCGTGTCCTGCCTCATCGCAGATGTCAATTATCCGAATCCCCACGAGACGCTGACGCTTCTTAACCGCCGCGCCATCACCCCTCCCCTCGGACTATCCAAGCGTACATTCGCTGATCTCCTTATCTGGTGCCACGAACATGGACATTCCTCCGGCGGCATGCTCCTTGCCCGACAGAACCCAAGTTGCCCTGCTGGAACGGGAAGCAGAGCGGGTGAGGATGGTAATCGGGGAGCGGTCGATTCCGCATCTTCGGCTAGTGGTGGCAGTAACTCTGAAGGCGACAGTTCGGAGGGTTCAACGCCATTTGACAATGACTCAGGCTCTAATGGTGTTGCAGCGTCTTCGGTTCCCGGCAGCGATGCCTCTGGTACCGACAACGGAGTTGCACCATCCGGTTCGACATCATCCGATTCCGATTCCGATTCCGATAGCTCTGACACTACTGCGGCGTCTGCGAGTTCTCCTGGCTCGGGTACGACTGATACAGCACCATCTGGTCCCAGTTCTGGCGCAGACTCCTCAGGTCCATCCGGCTCGGGTACGATTGGTCCTGCACCGTCCAATTCCGGCACCGGCCTTGGCACCACTACGTCGCCTTCGGATTCTTCTGGCTCGGGTACAACTGGTTCACCATCTGGTGCTGGCTCCGGGACTGCTATGTCGTCTTCGAGCTCTTCTGGCCCGGCTGCACTTGGTTCAGTACCAACTGGTTCCAGTTCTGACGCCGACTCTGGCACTACTGCGGCATCTTCGGGTTCTTCTGGCTCGGACTCGACCGGTTCAGCACCATCCGATTCTGACACCACTACGTCGTCTCCTGGTTCTTCAGGCTTGACTACAACCGACTCGGCATCACCCGATTCTGGTTCTGACACCGGATCTGGCACCGCTAGGTCATCTTCTGGTTCTTCTGGCTCAGCTACAGCTGATTCTGGTTCTGATACTGGCTCTGGCACCACTGTGGCGTCTTCGGGTTCTTCTGACTCTGGTACAACTGGTTCACCGTCGTCGAGTTCTAGCGCATCGGGGTCTTCGGCTTCCAGCGGCAGCACAAATAGTCTAGCCGGCGCAGTGACAACATCCATGACAATTATACCCTCAATGTCCGCGACCACAACATCTGCCTCATCTGCAATTTCAACTGGATCAGCTACCATGGCCATAGCCGCATGCCCACCAGGTCAGACAGCAACAGTTGCCGCGACTTTGAGAGTGGGTAGTTTAGCAACAGGTATTATTTGTGTATCAGTATAGTGATCCGGTTGTCGGCCTACTTATTTCCGGCTTGTACATACCAACTTTCGTTCTTCACCCTGTACATACACCCTTTTTTGAAAACCACTGAATCTAACAACGCGTCAACAGCGCGTCCGCACGTGATCAATTGCATACTGTACTTGCACGACGTAGCACTCCACCGGAAGAGCTGAAAACCGTTGTGATGGACACTCACTTTACTGTTCTCCCTCTAGGTAGGTCCAAGGTATTCCCGTAACCGAAACTCGAACAACTCGTTGAGTACTTCAGATGTGATAGATACCTTGGTATCACAACTCCCCGACGAGACACCCCGTCTTCTACGCCTTCCTCATCCTAGGACAGGTGCGCCACGTCTCATCACTGAAATAGCTATCCTGAGCGTTGCGTCCAGGCATCGCGTCACTCTTCTTGGCTCATGAGCCCGCCCACAATGAGGACGAGTCCGATGGAAAGCGGGTCTCGAAGATACTAGAGGTACAAGCGGTGGAGCCACCCAACGCGCGTTCTTGGTTTATTGGCGACGAGGTCATCTCAGGTATGTTTTGCCGAGTTCGATCGGTTTGGGTGCTGAGTCGGTGGCAGATGGAAAGCTTCTCGTCATGACGCCCGTGGACCCATTGTTCATCTTAATACCTATCCTTCGAGCGACCAAACAGGTAAATCAGGTTTGCTATGCAGGCCATGCAGAGTCTGACAACTCCAACAGTCCGATGCTGCCAACTTTCGGCCAGCGGAGGATATATTTGAAGATGCGGCGAGGCATATTGCAGAGGCATCCGTGGCCGATGCCACGCAGGACACATCAATGTCTGTGAGCGTGGAAGATATAATGAAGTTCGCTACCCTCGAGTGTACAAAGAAGGCGATGCAGCGACTTTGTGATGTCAAAGGCAAGCCCAATGGTTCACATACAAGTTCTTCTTACGCGTATCGTAATAGATATCACCGCCGAGATAACCGTGTTCCGTTACTCGTCCCAAAAGCTCATACATGAACTGAGAAAGAAGGCAGTAACATTGTCAACCCCTCGCATCACGGAGTTGTCAAGATGCTTAGTACGAAGTCTCGCTAAAGATGGACTGATGGAAGAGAAAAACGAAGACCTGCTTGAGCGTGAGTGGTGATTGAGTGTGTAATTGGAGATCGGCCGAACGCAACGATGCACAGTGGGAAGAACGAAATTGGCTTGCGGGTTATTGGGTCAGTACCTTCCCCATGACATCCAGGGGCAGCTGCTCGCATCATACGAGTTCGTATCCAGTATGTCCCTCAGGGCGGTGCTGATGCTGAAGGCCAACATAGCTTGACAAAACTTGACGCGCACGTGAAAGCGCTCGCAAAAGCGCAGTCGCTGCTGGCATCGGAGAATAATGCCGTCGTCAGAAAGGCAAAGACAGGAAGTTCCGCGAGTGTTTCAGAGGGGAGCAAAAAACGAAAGAAGGAGAGCAAGGGCTCACAGGGAGTGGAGAAGCTCAAAAAAGCGAATGTCAGTGGGATGTCCAAATTATCGACGTTTTTCACAAAGAAAGCAGAGTAGCGAGCAACGTATGCCCATGATAGAGTTCGGCGTGCGCGTCTCTTGGAGACAATTCCAAATTGTCGCAGCGTGGCAACTCGTCTGTGAGAGTCTCAGCATCGTCCAGGTCGCCCGTTCACAGCCGCACCCGATCCGCGAATTTACGGAGCTACTTGGAGGTGGCTTTCTATTGACCTGCTGACTAGACAGCACTCAAATGGGACTGGGTTAGGTTCGGGTTGCTCACGATGGCGTGATTTTGTCTCATGGCTCATTCCAATCGGCCGTTCGTGAATCGTTCAAAAGGGCATAGGACAATGAGACCTGAATTCAGTACATCCGCTGAAAAATGGCCAACCCTCCTCATGGCAGTTCGTTGAAGGTTTGTTGCTTGTTTTTCCTTCGAGCACATTATCTTTATCATCGCTTGTGTCTTAGGACCTCCTCGCCCGGGATGAGCCAATCGCGGCACAACTCAGGCAGGAAGCGGCAACGCTCAACGATATCATCCTCACCGAAGTACGTATCCGAGCTCGTCAGGCGAATGTGCTCATTTATCACCTTTGATGTCTGTAGCGCCAACTTTGTGACCTTGAGCTCATTCTCAATGGCGGATTCAGCCCGCTCGAGGGCTTCATGAACGAGAGTGACTACAACGGGTACATGCCTCTTCAGCTTGCAGTTCAATGCACCTTATCGTCATTTGCAGGGTCGTGGACACCCTCCGGCTTTCTGATGGAACTTTGTTTCCTATGCCTATCACCCTTGATGTTTCGTCTGACGATATCGCCCGTCTCGGCATTTTCCCTGGTACCCGCCTCACTCTCCGTGATCCTCGGGATGACGAGGCGCTGGCCATCATCACTGTCCAAGACGTCTACACTTACGACCGTGTCAAGGAAGCTATCCACGTCTTCGGAGCAGACGATATCGCCCACCCTGCTGTCTCTTATCTACGGAACCGCGTCAAAGAGTACTATGTTGGAGGCAAGGTACAAGCAATACAAGCCCCCTCACACTTTGACTATGTTGCACTCAGATGTGAGACTCCCTTACCCATGTCAGTCATCTTGTCTAACGCGTTTGCCAGATACCCCTGCTCAGCTGCGAGCTCACTTTAACAAGCTCTCATGGACCAGAGTCGTCGCATTTCAGACTCGCAACCCGATGCACCGAGCTCATCGTGAACTTACTGTTCGCGCTGCTCGTCAGCGTCAGGCCAATGTCCTCATCCACCCCGTAGTCGGCCTTACCAAGCCTGGTGACGTAGACCACTACACCCGCGTACGCGTCTACGAAGCTATCATGGCCAAGTATCCAAACGGAATGGGCCATCTAGCACTCTTGCCGCTTGCTATGCGGATGGCTGGTCCCCGTGAAGCAGTTTGGCATGCCATCATTCGCAAAAACTTTGGTGCGACTCACTTCATCGTCGGCCGAGATCATGCTGGCCCTGGAAAGAACTCTCAGGGCAAGGATTTCTATGGCCCGTACGATGCCCAAGAGCTTGTCGAGAAATACAAGGATGAACTCCAGATTGAAATGGTTCCATTCCAACAGATGACCTATCTTCCTTCCACCGACGAGTACCAGCCTGTTGACGAGGTCCCTGCCGGCGTGCAGACACTTGACATCTCTGGGACCGAGTTACGCAGGCGACTCAAGACTGGTGCACCCATCCCTGATTGGTTCAGTTACGAGTGAGTACAGCTTTCCTTGACTTGCGAGCAGAGTCTTACATTATTCGTGTAGAGCCGTCGTCAAGAGACTGCGTGAGAGTTACCCACCACGCAACAAGCAAGGCTTTGTCTTGTTCCTCACTGGCTTGCACAACTCTGGCAAAGACGTCATAGCCAAGGCACTTCAAGTTTCATTGAACGAACAAGGTGGCAGAAGCGTTTCCCTACTGCTCGGAGATGCCATCAAAGACGACCTGAAACCCAAGTCGCTTACTCCGGAAGAGCGGCATGAGAACCTGCAACGTATTGCTTTCGTTGCCAGTGAGCTGGCACGCGCAGGCGCTGCTGTGATCGCTGCACCAGTGGCTCCCGAGGAACGCTCCAGGGCGTACGTCAAAGACACTGTCACGTCTAGCGCCGGTGCAGGGGGGAACTTCTTCCTTGTCCACGTAGCCACTCCTCTCAAACATTGTGAGAGCACAGACAGACGTGGTGTATATGCGCAGGCAAGAAATGGTACCATTCAGGGCTTTGCCGGTGTCAATGTCGAGTACGAAACACCCAAGAAGCCAGACCTCACCGTGGACGTCACCCTCCAGAACGTCCCATCTATAGTTCACAGTATGTTGTACTGTGCCTTGACCGCTGGAACCATGCTGACAATCCTCTGTTTTCAGGCATTATTCTCATGCTGGAGACAAATTCTTTGATTTAGACCCATATCTCCAGGATAGATGTTTGTATCTGGCGTTTCCATGGCTGATACCGAGCCTGTAATATACAAGGACTTAAATTATGTGCACTTGACTGTTTCGAGAACTTGAACTTTTACAAAAGCGTGGATATAAATTGTTAACCGACCGGTACGGATCCAGGCTGGGTACGTATTTTGATTCTGCAGTGTACGGCTCTTTTTCTACACTCTCCAAGTTCAGCGATGTTGTCTCTGATCCGACGAGGGCCGCGTTCGTTCGGACGTCTGTCAAGTCCTTATCGATTATCAAGCAATACTCCTCGTCTTGCCTTGAACTTGGCTGCCACACGCGCCATGTCGGTCTACCACGGAGAATCAGCTATCCGCCCGGAACCAGACAAGGTTCTCAAGGATATCGCAGACTATGTCCACAACTATCAAATCACTTCAGACGTTGCGTTCGAGACCGCACGTCTCTGTCTCATTGACACTATTGGCTGTGGTCTCGAGGGATTGCGCTTCGAAGGATGCTCAAGGCTGTTGGGACCGGTCGTCGAAGGAACCATCGTGCCAAACGGTGCGTCCCGCGCCCTGCTCGACAAAACGTTACTAGTCCCGTCTGACTCGTCGATGCAGGAACAAAGGTCCCGGGAACCAACTACCAGTTGGATCCTATCTGCGGTGCCTTCAACATTGGCACGATGATCCGATATCTGGACTTTAACGACTGTTTCCTCGCCGCCGAGTGTGAGTCCGTGTGCCCGGCGCCCGAATGCGCTCCACTTCCTCGTTCACGCATTTCGCTGTATTGAACGTATGTCATAGGGGGCCACCCGTCGGACAACCTCGGCGCAATTCTCGCGGTTGCCGACCATCTCGCGCGGCAGGGTCAACCATTGACGGTGCATGACATCCTCGAGAGCATGATCAAGGCTCACGAGATTCAAGGCGGGCTTGCGCTCCTGAACTCGTTCAACCGCGTCGGTCTCGATCATGTTGTACTCGTCAAGGTGGCCAGCACCGCCGTCGTGTCAAAGTTGCTGTAAAGATATCCTCTCCTTGCTATCTATTGCCACTCACGTGCATCGCAGTGGACTCTCCCACACCCAGACCATCGATGCAGTCTCGCAGGCATTCGTCGACGGACAGTCGCTCCGCACGTACCGTCATGCGCCCAATACTGGCCCTCGCAAATCCTGGGCTGCTGGCGATGCATGCTCGCGCGCCGTGAACCTCGCACTCCTCGTCAAGAAGGGCGAACTCGGCCTCCCGTCCGTGCTCACCGCAAAGACCTGGGGCTTCTACGATGTCCTGTTCAAGGTAAGACATCCCCTCGGCGTCCCAGCGATCTCGTTCTGACGACGACAATGGATTAGGGCAAACCGTTCGAATTCCAGATGCCTTTTGGCTCCTACATCATGGAGAATGTCCTCTTCAAGATTTCTTATCCCGCCGAATTCCACGCTCAGACCGCCGTCGAGGCAGCGCATACCATTCACGCACAGCTCAAAGCGCTGGGAAAATCTTCGGACGACATCAAGAACGTACGTATCCGTACGCAGGAAGCTGCCATTCGTATCATCGACAAGCAAGGTCCTTTGGATAACTTTGCTGACCGAGAGTACGTTCCCCCCCTTTCATTCATTGGCGGGTAGATCTCCTCATACGACGATGCACCACACACTCTAGCCACGCTATCAGCTACATGGTCGCCTACCCGCTCATCTTTGGCGAGCTGACGTCCGAGTCTTACACCGACAAGTCTGCGGCCGATCCTCGTATCGATGCGCTGCGCGCCAAGATCCATTGTGTGGAAGACAAGACGTTCTCGGTCGAGTACCACGAGCCTAGCAAGCGCTCCATTGGCAACGCCCTCTTGGTCGAACTGAACGATGGCACCGTACTGGACGAGGTGGTGGTTGAATATCCCGTCGGGCACAAACGCCGCCGCACAGAGGGCACACCACTTTTGATCGAGAAGTTTAAGCGACACATCTCCTATCACTATGATCCAGCCCAGCAAAAGAAGTGAGTGTTTGACACGTTAGAGTTGGACGGATCGACCGACAAAGAATGATTTCTAGGATATTGGATGTTGTTTCCGATGCAGATAGCCTCTCCAAGCTTGGCGTGGATCAATTTACTGACCTGTTCGTGAGGCAATAATGTATGGTAATACGATTCACTTGTCTGGTCGTGCTTAGAATACACATGTCACGATGCATTTCATATACGATTACAGACAGACAACGCTACACAAAGGCTGGAAAACAGGATGAAAATGCACGGGGTGAAATAACAGTTGTACTTCCTAACCTACAAGTCCACGCGTCGGCGCTTGTTCGTTCGTAGTGGCAGGCCCTTTGAGCTTCTTGTAACGGTGTTTCTTTCTGTGCCCGTGCTGATGCCCTTTATTCCGTTCGTTATATCCGCT